>VWZG01008499.1:138700-195804 GCA_013396735.1 Grallaria varia
CGCCCGGCCGGGCAGCGCCCGCATCTCTTCACCTCCGGGATGCCCACCGGCACCTCTGCATCCCCGGCATGTCCGCCGGCATCTCTGCACCGCCGGGGTGCCCTCCCGCATCTCTGCACCCTCGCGGTGCCCGCCCAAATCCCTGCACCGCCGGGGTGCCCTCCCGCATCTCTGCACCCCCGGGGTGCCCGCCCGCCCCCCGCCCCGCCGGGCACCGCGGCCTCCCGGCACCCCGCGGCCCGGGCGTCCCCTCCCTGCGGGGGTCCAGGCAGCCGGGGATTCCTGGTGAGCGGACGTGTCCCCGCTCAGCGAAGGACCGCAGTGCGTGTAGCGTTTCGTGCACTGGATACTGCTCTGCTTTTTCACGGCCATGCACCACCTTAAAGCTGTTCTCGGCATCATTCATTTGCATAGATGCGCTGTCTATTTATATTCGTCTGTTATTTAGAATGAGAGGGGAGATGTGCTAGCAAGCACATCCTGTTTGTCAGCTGGTTGTCTAAGGTCCGTGAAAAATTCAGCTAGAGAAAGAAACAATTGTTAAAAAACGGGGGGGAAAGTCCAATTTAAACACCGCCGAGTGCCAATGTTCAGCATAAACGCTTTTCCAAGCCATGCTGCAGAGACTGCTTAGCACAACGGTAAGTGGGTGCTGCTTGTCATCACCAGGAAGCTTTAATGTTTTAAGTAGAGTAAGCAGCAATTACGGGTGCCATGTTTTCCAAGGCTTCACTAAATGCTTCTTGAAAGTGAGATCTGTGGAATGCATGAAAACTCCATCACCCCCCCTGGTTTGCAATCATCTCTGAACATTGGCCAACGTTTTGGGGTTCCAGAAATGTCTGCTGGAGATTTATTTTTATGCACCAAGCAAATTAACTGCTAAAATGTCTAAAGCTGGGACTAATTGGCTGTTTGATAATTGATTTCAGTAAACATTAAGCATTACTCAAATTGCCTTGAAATATACTTCATGAGGGCTCAGGGTAAGATAAGCAGTCAAAATGCGAGTTTTTCTGAAAGACCTGACCTCAAGAAAATTATGTGACAGCGGAATACAGTAATACTTATGATGCTTTTCACGGAGATAGGTATCTTAAAGCCAGTTTTAAATTGAATTAGCTTCCAAGTGCCCCTAGTGTATGCATTTTCAAACAGAGCTTGGTTCACATGTTGGATCGTCAAAGCAGATAGTCCAGGTAAATCAGTGAAGTGAATGAGCCACGCCTGTATTGGTGGTATTGCTGCCCTGCAGCAGGCAAGAAACACTTCTGCTCGCTGAGCTGTGGAATACCTTTGAGCAACATCTTGTGGCTCCGTTTCACTCTGCAGGAAAAGCCTACTTATTTGAAAAGTACTTATTTGAAAAGTACTTATTTGAAGTTAAATTCCCTGATGTTTAGCACTGTCCAGCCTGAGAAAGGTCTTCAAGTTCAAGCTAAGTGGTGTAGGGGCAGACCATGAGTGCTCTCTGGGCTGCGGAAGATTGCTCCAGCAGCAGGCTCTAAGAATCACTGCAGTGCTCGGGGGCTCCCAGCCCAGGAGCACACCCCCACTTCAT
Organism: Grallaria varia; assembly: GCA_013396735.1. Taxonomy (NCBI): domain Eukaryota; kingdom Metazoa; phylum Chordata; class Aves; order Passeriformes; family Formicariidae; genus Grallaria; species Grallaria varia. Next base: position 140,262 of record VWZG01008499.1, read on the forward strand.
GCCATGCCCCAGTGCCGGCATGCCCTGAGCTCAGCGGCCAGTACAAAGCACTGCTGGGGCAGCAAAGTGGCCACACACATGACAATGGCTGAGAATGAAGTGCGGCGGGAGAGCTGGCATCTGTACATTACAGACAGGTGCATACCTTAGTCATTCTAGAGGGTGGTTTAGCTAGAAATGCCAGATCGGCTCATTTTCAAGTTTAGGTGCTTAAAAGCCTTCTCACACCACTGAGAGGGCTAATCTGTTTGTGACCAGGTTCAGAGATACCTAAGCTTTGAGGAAATTCCCAGGAAGGGATGTGTTAGTAATTAGTGCCTTCCAGGCACTAGGTGTTCTGTGAAAATATTCCATTTATTGGAGTCTTCCAGGGCCAGAAAGGTTGCCATCCCTGAGGTTTTCTCTTAGCCAGACAAGGCACTCTATTGTTCTAGGAATTTACCAGCAGCATAGTGTCTGTTGCTGTCTAATCAAGGACTCCCCTATCCTTGCTAGAGCCTCCCATCCTCCCAGATGTGAAAGGAGATCACTTCTCTGAGGACATCCTGAAAAGCCACCCTTTGATGTTTTTATGCAAAGCTGGGGTAATTTGAATACGAGATTCCTAAGTGGCAGCACTCTGAAGAATGCTTCTTTTTTTTTTTTTTTTAAATCAAACCAGCCTAAAACATTTGTGTCTTGTGAAACTTACCTTCGGTTTTGTGTATCTCAAAGGATGGCAGTGAACTTCATAGTTCAAGTTGGTGTCATCTGGTTTCCTTTGATACTTTCTGTTCCAAGGACCTTGCATTGATATTTAAATTGCTTTTAAGTCTACACAAGAAGGACAGCAGTTGAAAAAATGTGTTATGTCTATCAGAGTGAATATTTAGATAATGAGTATCCTATCGGTTCACACCTCTCAGATGAGTTTTGTTAGTTGCTATTAATTTTTGTATGTCATTCTAGTTCAGCCATAAATATCTTCTTGAAATGAAAGAGGATATAAAACTTTCAAAAATTCTTCTGTGCTGCAAAAGGATTGGGCAGAACATCCCCTCACAATTCCCAAGAAAGCGACATGAAGGCTTCGTTGTCTCCTTTCCTCCCGGCCAACAGATGCGCTCTTCATAATACACTGCTTTGCATGTCACTCTGTCCCTTCACCTGGTTCAAGGCTGTGAAAAACTAGAAGACTAGAGTAACAGGTGAGAAATAGTGAGGACCGTGTCTCCCACAAGACAATTTCAGCATACTTCAGACTGTGGTTGGGACTGCTCTGCCAGAGATCGAAGAAGGAGCCCTTCTCTGATCACATGGAAGACAAGGAACAGAGTGCTGAAGGACGGAGTGTCAGACTTTCAAGCCTTGTCTTTACCAGGGTAAATTCAGTAAACCTGAGCTAACAAAGTCCTTCCAACAGCCCCAGTACAAGCTTTTTTTTTTTTTCTGCCAGAGGTCGATAATTTGCCTGATAGGAACATTCTTCTCCAGTCCTTACAAAGACATGCTCCCAAACAACCATCTTCTAATGAGCCCTGGCTAAGCCTGCTGTGCAGTAGGTGCCATACAGAAGTGTGCACTTAACAGCATGAGGCTAAGCCTGCGTAAAGCCCTTTCTGCAGTGTGGAAGGTCACTTCAGCAAGCACTCTGGTGGAGTCTGGGCTTTTAAACCCTGCTCTTAGTTACCTTGTTGCAGCCAAGAGGGACAGTTACTATCATCGCCTTGGACCTGCGGCACAGCTGGCTCAGAAAAAAGGGACCGTGATCTTCCATCTATAGTAGTGTCTGGTAATAATTTGGCAACCTAGTAACTCCCAACGGTGGTTCTAGAAGGTGAAACCCAGGACAAAACCTGGCTCCATACCTATGGGAGCATAGGTATATCTGGCATTTGTGTTTTGGAGATGTTACTCTATGTATTTCCTGTGTTTTAAAAATCATCGGTTTGTATTTTCTGAAATCTTTTGTCCAGGCTTTTGAAATTTCAAACGCAAACGCACTTTGCATACTGCATGACTAAAAGCTGCTGCTGAGAAGGCATTTGCAAATCTCTTCATGCTTTATATTTGCTTCAAAATCTATTTAGCTGTATGGAGGTGTTTCTTTCTTGCTGGCTCTTGATCAAGCAAGCAATAGCTGGTCTGTAAGTTTTGAACAATCCCAGTTCATAAGAATAACCATGTACCAATTTCAGATCTTCCAAAATATCTTTAAAATGCTACATGCATTGACTTTCTTATTTTTATTTTTTTCCCCTCTCAGCTCCTGCTGGCTTACGAGGCAAATCTTACAGATTTTTTTTTGCTAACTGCTTTTAATGGCAGTCACTCAGCCTTGGATTTTTCAGCAATAACAAAACTTGCAGTAGTTTCCCATTTTTCTATTCTTCTCATTAGAATGATATGTCACTAGTATTATATTATGAAATCCATTGCCAAACCAAAATCTATATATCAGAAAAGTTATCAGTTCAACCAACAATATAAGAAACTAGTGCTTGTAATGCATGAATCAAATTTGAACACATTCCTCATGATTCTTCCTTCAACCAAATCTCCTGTTCTCATACCTTTACTCTTCTATTGTTCTGTGGATCCAAAACCCTTAACTCTTCCTCTGTCTAATGTAAATCTAGAATGACAACAACCAAGTAGCCACTTACATGCTCAGGTGAAATTGTTATTTATGCCAGTGAAGGTTTCCCCTCAACAAACAGACAGGCCAGGTTCAAAACCTGGACGGAAGGAATTCACCTCGGGAAACAGAACAGTGGCAATGCATTGTTAATGAAATAACTCCTGCCATTGTCAGTACCAGTTCACAATCAGTTTAACCAGATACATGGTTTGAGGAGTTTCCTCACACAAAATGTCGCCTGCTAAACCTTGAACGAGTGTTACTTTCCTCTCCCTTGTATCACCTTTTCAGCACTTGTAGGGCTATGTAGTCAGTGAACTTAAATGCTTGATAGAGCTGAGGTGAATCATCTGCTGTCAGGGAGAAGAGAGCAGGAATCACAGCTCAGGAGCAGTATCAAGCTATCAGCAATTCAAATTCAGGTTGTCTTACATTCATCATGAAACCAAGTCTTCCAAGAATCTCATCTACTGAGATAATATGTTCAGAAGAATTGCAAAGTATCACATCTTCTGACCTCAAGTCCGTTATTTTTTCAACTCACCCTTTTTAACCCCAAACTGGGGTTTTCTAGAATTATGAGCTTCATGACTTACTGTAAACTCTGCTTACATCTGTTATTATTCATTAAATGAACAGCTGTTGATTTCCATTGAAAATTGTTTGTGGTCCTTGATATTCAGAAACTACTGGATACCATCTCTTAGAAAACTGGTCCTTTTTATGTGAGCACTCATTTTGGGCACTCATAATCACATGTAATTTCAGAAAAATGTGACTAGAATTTTAAAAGAGAAAATAGTGAGTGCTGAATTTGCCATTACAAGTAAACTATCTCATTTTAAAAGCAACAAAATAAAATGACAGTGTAGATATACTAGACCAGCTATTTTGAGAATCTTACTTTGTATGATGTCCTACTGCTTTTATAAAAACGGCATTAGACACTGTCAAGACAATCTGCTAAATGGCTAACAGAGACATGTCTCCAAGTAGCTGACAACAGAAAATCATCATCAGATAAAGAAGTTCCCTAGGCTGCTTCAGTTAACACCTCCTGTAATCACATGGGAGCAAGTAGAAATGTTGCTGATCAAATTTCCAGATGACACAAAACCCAGACAGAGCAGTCAGACCAGTGAGCTCAGGAAAGCATGGAGTGATCTGGGGGACTTGTCCATTCAAAGAAAATCTTTCTTTACACAGCTACGTATTAAGTCTTTGACTTGGGAAGAAAGAGTGCAAGATGTTTTACGCAATGGAAAGACTTTACCTTGGAAAACAGTGCTTCTGAAAGATTTTAGGGTTCAAAATGGAGAAATGTCTCAACTTCAATTTCCAGTAGAATTCTGTAAAGAAAGGAACTAATGAGATTCTTGCTTGTTTCATGAGGGAGATCAAAAATAGGAATCGGGAATGTTTCCTCTGTAAAGCACTCCTGAGACCAGTTAAAAAAAAAGTACAGATTCGGTGCTCGTATGTTCAAAATAATATGGAGAAATAGAAGAGGTGTAAAAAAGAGACACAGGAATTATTCATAAGACGAAGGAAATGCCTTGATGTGAAAAGACTCTGAGAGTTCACAACCTTTATCTAAGCACTTGTTACTATGGTCAGTAGAAGAGGCTTATACGAACCAAGTAATGAAGGACGTCAGGCTAGATAGTCTAATAGCATCTTTAAAGGAAAGAACAGTATCAGTCTTGCTTATCAGGAACAGCTTAATGTCTTCTCTTGGAAAGTCAAACTCTTTCATGTCACTAGAGGAACAAACAAATATCCCAAAAAATGCAGTAGTTCTTAGATCTTAAGAAATATGAAGCAATACTGAGAAAATCATAGCACAAACAGGCTTTTGAAAACCTACAGTCACCTCCATGAATGGTTGGGTATTATTTAAATGAAAAAAACCTATAGTGAATAGATAGTTTTGCTTCATTTTCCTTGAGAGAGCTGGGGAATCTGATGATTTTTGAAAAAATTAATTTTGTCCCTGCCTCTGTTAATCCTGAGCTTAGGTATAACACCTTCAGATCATCTACTTTGTGGTAAAAACAGTGAACAAAGGAGTAGAAATAGTTGTTGGATGGAGAACAACCCTACAATTCCATGTCTTGCATTTCTCATTAACTGTCAATGCTTCTCAAAAAAATTTAAAAAAAAATAATAAAAAAAAAAGGAATTAACTTAGGTTTCTTGGTAGCTGATTTCCAAAAGGAGAGGTTTAGAGCTGTGGAATCTGTGCTTTTAAGTGATATCTTCTAGGAAAGAGTCAACTTATTCAGTGGACATTAACTGTTGGACCTTTGGTTTGGGCTGTTTTTTGGTTTTGTGGGTTTGGGTTTGATTGTATGCAGTTGTTTTGATTTGTCTGTTTTTATTGGCTTTTGGTGTTTTCCTTTTTCCTGCTAGATTTAATAGTTACTCTTTATTTTCTTGAAGAAATTATTTTTTATTCTTGGCAAGGGGAAAAAAGCATCTGCATAAATATGGTTAAAGAGGACACATAAGCACCAGCTGAAGAATTTTCTTTAGTTTAAACCTTAGTGCAGTGGTAATGTTCCTGCAGAGTTTTGACCTGGTGAAAACTGAGAATAGCATTAGTAAGTAAAACCACCTTTCTGATCCCAATGTGTTTCTCAGTTTGGGTAAGTAGATACACTGGACTGTATGAAAGTCACTTTAGTGTGTTACAGGCATCAGACATGTGGGCTCAGGTATTGCCTAGTCTCTGAGGGAAGATACGTGCCACTAGTTGGAAGAGCTACTTTTGAGAGAAGAACCTTAATTCAAACTAGCAGACCTTAAAGGACAAATGTGGATGTGTCAGAGCTGTGCTCTGGAGTGCCAGGTCTCCAGTTTGTCTAAGGATGGTTTGTTTATATGAACTTGTAGATGTGCATTTGATTAAAAAATAATCTAAATGTAATGACCTTTACAGATTCTGGAACAGAAGGACTGTCTTTTTATTTCTCATGTAAGTATATGTATGTGCATGTATAAATAAATACACAGGCATTTGACTGTATACAACACCACTGTTCCTATTTTGGCAGAACTTAAAGACCCCATCCTATTAATCTCTGTATGAATGCAGTGTAAGTATCTTAACTCAGTTCACTTGCAGTGAATTGAGACTCGCTATTTAATATAGACTCATGGATCATCAAAGAAAGTACGTGATTATTTATTATGCTTTTCTAAGGAACAGAAATATTTATATTTTTAAAGTAAAATTCATAATTGCACCACCCTTTCAATTTTCCAACTTTAGCCCCAGGAGTGGAATATAAACAGTGCATTCCCCCGAGTTTTTTATCGTTGTTTTTGACACAATCTATTTTTATTCAGTTCTATGGGAAATGCACACACTTTGTGCAGTTGCCAGAATATGATTTCCCAATGCCCCTTATTTATTTCCAAGTGTGCTTTTCTCAGATTCAAGTACTTTTGCAACAGCACTTTTCCATGTTTTATCATGTAAGTGCTCTTTGCTCATACTGCACCCATTTGCTGAGGACAGTGGTTACGTGTATGGAGCTGAAGGGGCAGCCACACAAGTCAGCAGAATCCTCCCACGCTGACTGCAACACTTAGTTCTTCCTTTGCCAGGGTCTGCCATTATTCGTGTCGCCACCACCTAAAGGCTGCGTGCACGAAGCTGTGGGGCAGAACTTTTGCTTTGTTCAGATTCTGCTGTGTGTCTCTGAGTCCAGCGGTTGTTGGGGAGATGGTGATGGTTTGCTGAAATCCCTCTCTCTGGTCCTACATTGCAGGACCATTTGGAGGCTGCCCAAATTCAGTGGGAAGCACCCATGAGCTGGGGCTAGCCAGAGCACAGCAAGCTTCAAACTGATTTACAATGTAACCATTGCATAAGGAGCTATGGAGAGGTTCAAGCTGATAGTGCATGTGAAAACGGATTTGGCTGTGGAACCTGACCCGAAAGGACAACTCACCTACATGAGGACAAAGCCCTTAGCCAACATACCCACTAAAATTTGCATGGTGCTTTCCAGCTCAGCATAATTTTCTGCCCTGAGGTTGTTTTTCCTTCATGAACCTTTTCCTCTCATTTACTTTAACGGTTCATTTTTGTGCCCAAATCAGTCAGAAAATGTCCTTACATCCATACAGACCATCCTGTTAGATCACTACCATAGGGTCTACTCAAGGACTCCTGTGCTCAGAGACAGCCGCAGTTCCAGCACAGTCCTTCACAAAGTGCCCCAGACACTTGTGCATACACCAAGGTGCAGGGAGGCAAGAAGGTTTTCCTTTGTGTCTGGGTTCATGACTGCATCTTGAAACTGCAGCAATGAGTCAGGAAGGAAGGCTGCAAGGGTACAGCTGATACACATTGTTTCCTTAGCAAGCCTCCTTGACTGATACCATTGCCTAAGCCTTTTGACTCACAAAGGCACCAGGCAAAAAGTAGCCCTCTCGAGTTCTGACAACCTCATAGTCTTCCATGAAGGAAGACAGAACTCATGAAGGAAAGAGGAGAAATATTTTGAAGTCTGGTACCTATGGGGAGACAGATGAAGTGTCATGGAAGTGAAGCCTCTGAAACTGGCAGCATCAAAAGAAGCCTCCTAATCCAGGTCCTCCTGCCCAGGCTTTGTTGTGACAAAAGTATTTTCCCCTGAAAAGTCAAGGACTCCCACCAAGGAAAAGTACACTGCTGCCCTTTCAATCAGCCTTCAAAATAACTGTTTTCCAAGATGGTCTACCTGCTCAATTGACCAAGATAAATCTACCTTAGGCATAAACTGTAGAATGCTTCATTCCTCCAAAAACTAAAACAAAAGGAAACACAACAAAATAAAAAAATTAATAACTCAGTATAATCAAGAGCTTCAAGGGCTGTAGGCCTGTTCCTGGTAGCATGTCTTATCTGTCAAGAACTTCTAAGTTTTGGGCTCTGAACATGTCAAAGTATAGTGCCTATTAAGAGACCTGGCTCTGAGAAGAAGACAAGTATTTTATTCTCAAAATGTATATAGATTGTCATGAGCAATCAGCGAAGGCATCCTAGGACCCCTGAGCTCAAATGGGTCTGTGCAGGCAGCACAGCTTACCAAGTCCATGTGGATCTGCATGCTTCTCAAGATCACATTCCCTTATTTTCCCAAGTTTCCTTCTCATGAACATATTCCATTAAAATCCAGACTTTCCCTGGTAGCCCCAAGATAAAGGGTCTTAGAACAGGCCACGAGGGTGGAAACACTAGCACAGACTTCAAAACAGCATTCTGCCTTTTCCATAAGAAAGGCACAAAGGGGAGTGTTATTGTTCCAAAACAGTCACTTTGAAAGGTAAGAGTCACTCATGAAGCACCCCTTTGTCTTTGGCAGTCTGCAATAACTAGGTCCTTGTTTTGACAATCTTTTTTCTGAAGGTTAGGATGAAGGAATGCAGCTGGAATACAGGCACAGAGGTGTGGGGATCTTTGGGTGAGAAAATTCCCCTTAACCAACCATAGCCCTGGCAAGACCAGTCATTTTTCAAATTTTTCAAAAAGTCCTCAGCTTTTTATCCTTCTCAAAAAAGCCAAGATGTGGCTGGACAGACTGCAATATGGATACTTCACAGATTTCCTGAACAGAAATAGAAGAGGAAGATGCAGACAGCGGATATCCTGTTTTACTACCAGCCAGATTGTCTTGTGGGAGCTGGCAGAAAGGTCCAGCTGATCTTATCCTTATTGTAAAATAGGATAATGATTATGGGGAGCACAGAGATATTCTCGGTGTGTGACCAGTGGCACAGGACTGCCTTGGCCAGTTTCCAGTGTGATACTCACCAGGCTGAGATCTTTTACCTCATTCATAAAGTGCTAGCCTGGTTTTATGATCCTCCCCATGGAATCCATACCACATGGGTTAAGATACATGGAGAAGCCCTGTCAGCTGGAGTGGGAGGGAAGGAGTGTGAGGTGGGATTGCACTGGTCTCTTCAACTGTCCTAGGAAGGTCCAGTTCAGTCACATCTGCAAAGCTGGTGTGTGCTTACAGAAGTCACACAGCTTTTTGTGAGTCTCCACTGTTTCTTGCCCTCTCAGTACAGACATAGAGAGAAGGAAGCACCATAACAGACCAGGAGGAAGGGCTGACCCTTTGCAGATCTTTTCTTCACCTGCACCTCTGTGTGTTGTTAAATATCTTCTGTTGTCTGTTCCCTGCTTGACATCGGCCCGCCTGGATGGCAAGACAGGAGGAAAGGAATGAGGAGGGAGGACAGAGTAGGACAGGCACACAGCAGTGTACAGGCTCTCCTGAGACTAAAAGACATCATATCTCAGCAGGAGCCATCCTGGAGAACTGCAACTAATCATGTCCTGGGCTCTAATGTGCCCAGTTGCAAAGTAAATTTGGGGTTCTTAGTAGCTGAGATTTTCTGTGTTTGATAGCCAAACTAAGAGCAGTGAACTTCGTGTGAAGGAGATGCTCTCAGAGAAAGTTGGCAAGCAAGAGGAATGCAGAATTGCAGGATTCAGCCTCCCCAGCCTACCCTTTGTGAGGGGAAGATTTGGTACAGAGATGGGCACAGTCTTTCATGCCATGGAAATTGCACAGCCCTCTTAAATGACAGAGGGCAGTGTGGACCCAGTCTTGGCTGCATCATTGTAAACCTGATTTGCATTCACAGAAAACAGAGGGCTTGGATTATGGCTACATTTTACAAGCAGTGAAAACCTTCCACGTCCTGTCAGTGTTTCAGTGCATCATTTGCAGAACCAATACAGAGCTCACTGAAGATGCTGCAAAGCTGCTGCCCACTACAGATGGTGTTGGGGTCAGGTCCTATTGGATTCATATTGCCTGCTGTGAAATGGTATATTAATTAGAGAAAGATGTAAGAATATTGTCTCATAGTCTTTAGAATACAGAGTCACAGAGCAGCTGACACTGGCAGGGACCTCTGGAGATTGCCTAGACTGTGTATTTCAGGTTGTGGGCACACTAAACAGTCTGGTGTCATCTCCAGGATGAGCAGTCGCTGCTCTCTCAGCCTCTCCTTATATGCCAGGAGCTACAAGCCCTTAATCAATGCTAGTGGCCCCTGGCTGGACTCACTGCAGTATCTCCACATCTCTCCACGACAAGTACAAGTACTGGAGAGCTTTCATCCTGCCAAGGTCCCATCGAATGGCAGCACAGCCGTCTGCTGCACCAACCACTTCTCCCAGTTTTGTATCTTTTGCAAACCTGGGGAGGCCGCACTCTGTCCCACCACCCAGGTCATTAACAGAGCTGCACCCTAGTCCAGGGTGAGCCCTGGGGTACTTTACTGGTGACAGTACCCAAGTTGTTTTCAGGAGCAAGTAAGGATTTGGTCCCTGGAAGGGTTTAATTTCTGCTGGTCAATAGATGGAGAGTTAAGAAGAGCTCCTTTAAATGTTTATGGAAGAACATATTTTATTGGAGACAAGATAATAACTGCTAGAATTTATTTTGAAATGTCTACTATTTTAAAATGTCTACTACTTAGTAAAGCATGAAGCAGTATTTAAAATTAAACGTGCAGCATTTAAGATTTGAACTTTTAAAACATAGATATTTTAAAATTACACTCCATTGTGTAAACAATTCCTTTCTTCATAATGCAACACCTTGAAAAAAATCCTAAAAAATTTAATTGATGGCACTTATTTTGGTCTCAGCCATTGGCATTCCTCAGTTTAAATGTCAATGTTTCTATGCCTGGAAGCTGGAGAATAAAAATAGTTACACACTAAAAAGGGGCAGTGCTCAGGGTGAAAGGTCCTGATCTTGCAAGTTCTTGCCCATATGGAAACTCAATGGGACTGCTTGGGTGAGGACAAAATGAGGCTGAGCTTCACTACTAAAATAGTAATAATTCAAACATGGAAAAGATTATTCACTCTCCAATGAAACAGGACGAGCCTGAACGTACAAATCCATGATTTTTAAAGAACCGACCACAGCTGAAACTCCCTGGAAACCTGTTTTGAAAACAGGTGAGAACCTCCTGCTAAGCAGTTAGACTGCAGCGGTGTTTTAGCAGTTGGGAGTTTTTTAGGATTTTTGTATTGAACATAGATGAGCTACAGGGATTGGAGTCCTATTTGGAAGCCAACTGTGTGTTAATGTCAATATTAATAATGCCTTGGGCTAGACAGAAAGCTTGAAAACTATGTGTTAACATAAATAAAAAGCAGTGCATTTTTGGAGTTACTTCATTCTGTGGCCTTAAAAAGAGTCTCCTTGGCACAGTAAGATGACCTTATCCTTAAAAAAATAGCATTATATGTCAGAAATGTCTTTATTCCCTGACATAGTAGGACAGAAAAGCCACTGTTATTCCAAGCAATCCAGTTTGCTCATATGAAATGTAAAAAGAATGAACACATCAGGACACCACAATACTGATTGACTCTTGCAATAAGGACAAGCGCCTAATAGCTGTTTTCCAGACAAAGAGCACTCAGTTAAGAAACAGGGTAGATGTCAAAGAGATTTTAAAGGGGGGACATTACTCACAGGTCAAGGGAGGTTGAAAAATATTGAATAGGCCACAAAATGATCTCTTCAGTCACTACTCCAAGTGAGGGGGAGGAAAACCCCTAAACCCATAAATCTTTTATTCTCTAGCCCTTTTCTACCTGGAGCACCATGTTCTCTGTGTCTGAGCACCTCTGTGCTGACTTTCAACTGAAGTTTGCTAGAAAAGGCAGCACCCCACTTCCAGGATTCAGGGACCAGACCCTGCATGAGGACTCTGCCACAGCCACACAGTTTCAAAGCTTTGTAAAAGCTTTGTAGAAAAAAAGCATTTACCACAGTGGAAGGTTCATAATTCTCAATCCTTCAAAGCATCACAGCTAAGCTAATTGCAGCTGCTAGTTCTTGGCCAGAAAAAGGGCACCTAAACTTTTGAATTGCTGGTCCCATTGCCCTTTGCTCCTTTTGAGACATTTTTGACTTTCCCTCTGAAAGATGATGATCCTGTGAATATTTAGCTAACTTCTTAAATTGCTTCTTATCTGTTGTTTGTGGCAGACACTCCCCAGCTGCAGGTTGGAATCTCTATCTCAAAGCTCTTTGCTTAGCACATCTTGGTGGTTCCCTCATGGAGAAGTTAATGGGCAATACAGAAATCCTTTCTGTTCTTCCAGTGCAGTTGATTCTCCTTCTTCTCCACCTTTTCAACTGGAAAAAAAAAATGGTTCATTGACCATATTAGTATAGCTTACTATATGAGAATCTCCATAAGGAGAATGAATGTGTAGACCTACTTTTAGTCAAAGCTGATTTCCTTCTTTACTTCTGGCTCTCTCTGAGCATAATTGTGGTATTTGGAATAACAGAGCAATTACCTTCTCCAGATCTCAATGGTTTCCTCTGTTGTTCCCCATCGTGATCTTGTAAGCAGTTGTGTGCCTACAGACCTTTGTGCCTGGCCAGCTTTCACCATTGGATGGAAATCTGACATTTTATTGCTCAGAAGCATTTCTGTAAATAATCCATTTCCAGTGTAAGACTGCAACTGATCAGTTTCCCTGGGGAGAAGATCGGGAGTTCTGAAGAAATGGAAATGTCATGTTTCTGTGTTAAAGCCTGTTCTTGGACCTTGTTGAGGACCAAGTTACTAAAAACTCAACCAGTCTGTCTGAGTTTACAAGGATATAATCCATCATAAAAGAGTCATAAGTAAGTTGGTTTTTTTTCTTTTTTTTCCTGGATGAGCTAATTTTCTGAACAAAGTAAACCTATATATTACATTAAATAGGTCTCTCACCGTTGTTTATTTGCAGGCCTGTAATTTAAAGGATGAGCCAATTCCCCCTCAAAAGCAGCTCATTTCTCTGTCACCCAACTCTGACAGCTTTGACATCTGTTTGTCACAGACCCATTGGAATATATAAATTTATATATTAAAAGTAGCTGGAGGTGGAACAGTCTCTTTTGTGGGTTTAGGACCTTAAAACACGGTGTGAAGATTCACACTTGTTTGGGGTTTTTTTGAACGATGATATTACTTTTTAACTTTGCACTTCAGCGAATTCTCTTACAAGAGTGACCCTTACCCGGGAAAAACTACTGCCCTGGAACGTCCCAGTTATCCTCCATGTTAGAGTATCCATTGTGATTCCATGGCAGTGTGGGAATGCATCAGACTGGGGTTGGTAGTGGGCTGTTTGCCATTCTAGGGTGAATTGTTTCTGGCTCGGTACCATATGCCTGAGGGTGGCATGTGTCTTCTCAGGAAGGACAAATTGCTCTCCTTCACGTTTGGCAAACTCCTGCTGGCATGCCAAAGAAGCCTATATTTAGTACTGGTACTGTTTAGCCAACAATCTGGGAAAATTGTCATGCTGATGCGACTAGTGATCTACCGAGTCTGTTTTCCAAGAGCTGACATGGTTGAAGTGGGCTTTGAATTTCCAGCTTTGAATCTTGTTGCTCCTATTTTCTCTGGGTATAGCACATCCTGCTCCCAAGCCAGGCCTGCAGTGCTGCAGCTTAAGCTAGAGCTTGTTTACTCTGATTTGGCATTGGTGGGATTCCTACAAAGCTGGCTATTTTGATATACAGCTTGGTACCTAAAATTTTGCTCTCCTTGTTCTGTCAAATCCTGGCTGTTGCTGCCTCCCTTCCTGCTACCCCAGTGACATGTTCTGTCCTGGCTACCTAAAGCATATTTGCTTCAGATGTGTGAGAGCAGAGATCCAGAGAGCAGCAGCAACTGTTCTCGTCAAAACCCCCATCTGCCATGGGCATGTGACTTACGTACAATTCAAAGAGGTCCTGAGACCAAAGGCAATATGAGCCCCAGCATTCACTGGGGGAATTTCACCCGCTATGTTCTCTCTCCTTGTGAAACAGCAACATGAGGAACTTCTCAAAGAAGTGGAGAGGTTATCCAGAACGATGATAGCGTGGGGTTATCTTAGCTCTTATTTATTTCCATCCCTATTTTGTGACACGGACATCTACTTTTCAACACAATTATCTGTAAAACTTCCTCCTAGAAGGTCAAACCTATGGGAAGGATGGTCTTGGTTTTCTACTGCTTGTATTAAGTTGAACTTACATTGTCAGGTGGTAATTTACTGTATGCTTAAGCTTTGCATACAAAGCAGTGTTAGCAAGTGTGAAAGAAATTATCTCTTGAAGGAAAAAAAAGGCAAATATCTCAATGTAAATGTGATTTTATTGCCTTTATTTAGGCAGTGTGAAGGAATAGAGATCCATATGGATTGAGCTAAACTAAGTAGGCTTTTTATTAACAAAACTGTTCAAACACACTCTCTGCTCACAACTCAAGATATATGAAAAAATATTAAGGAGGACTCAATTTCCTATTCCTTGCTTAAAAAAATCCATGTGACTATCTGCTTATGTCTTGCCACACATTCTCATAAGAAAAGGAATTCTGGAGTTATTCTTAAAAACATTGTCAAAATGCACTATAATCCTTTGTTTGGGCATTTAAATATTCTCTTCCATCTGAAGCAAATGTTGCTTTTGGTTCTTGTAGCTGTAGCCAAAACATGAAAAATCATCTGTGCTTGGGTTGGCCGTATTGGAGTGTTCTGTGCACTAAGCAGGAGGTTTCCAGGGCTGGCTAATACTGCACACATTTTCTCTTCGTTTGTGGTTTCAGTGTTGCTGGCAGGATATTGACAATGAAGAGCAAGGTGTTCCCTTTTCCCTGGATGTCCCTTCTGTGCACCTAAAAATTATGTTGTTCTGCTGATTTAATTACTATGAGGACAAATCATCTTCAGCTTCTTGTCACAAAACTGACATTTCTTGTGGAAGTTTTAAGTGATTTGACAGCTCTTATCATAGTACAATTTCTAGCTTGTCTTCTAGTGAACTAATGTTGATTAATAATTCTTGGCATTAGAAACAACTCACAGCTTTTGCTTATTTTCAGTAGTTCAGGGAAGGTCTTGACAACTTTCATTTGCTTTGATTAGTAGATGACTGACTATTTTTATATATTTCTCAGCTTTTTGTCCATGGGGCCAAGAATAATCTCGAGAGCAGGTTGTTCATGTCTGAGACATCCACCCTCTACAGACCTGTTAAATCCCTCAGATGTTTGTTGTTGACTATTGCTTTAATAAATTCACAGAGGTCCCTTATCTAGCAAACTCTGCCACATGGTAACTCATGGCTATGAACATTCTCCAGGTCATAAACTCTCTCTAGCCCATTTATCTGCCAGGAAGGTATTTGCTTGCAGCTTCCAATGGAGCCCTTTTTCCATGAATAGAGTAGCATTAAGACAAGTGCAGGACACAAACCAGTTGCTGGGGGACAAGCTGATAAACACTCCTGCTTTTAGCTTGGTATAAGGCTTAGTAAACCATAGACTTTAGGGAAAAGTACAGGATAAATTAACAAGAAACATATTATGCCCAACAATTTGCAAGGACTAAATGGGATACATAGACATGAAAATGCACTGAAGATCAAAGTTTCTTGCCCTGTACACTCTCCCCTCACAGTCTGGGAGTTTTGTAGGGCTCTGTCACAGCCTGATTTGCTGCGTCATTGGCTCTGATGTTGTTTGATTGAATTTGAAAAATTACCTTAGTAATCAACCATCACCAGGTAATGGTTTCCTCTGAGCTAAGAACGGGTGGCCACCAGCTCTGGCTGTGCTGTGTTGGGAGCACTGGGCTTCGTAGCCAAGCTCCTCAAGTTCTGCTTCTGCTGTTTGGAACAAACCCAACAGTCTCTAGCTATTTTGTATCATTCTTGCCAGGGAAGTGCCCAGCCCTCTTCCCCTGTGTGTACCACTTGGGAGATCTCCTGAGTACCTTTCTCAGAGGCCTCGCAGTGTGTTAGTTGGAATGACCAGGTGGTCTGTTCCTGCAGCCCACATTCCAGAGCTAACTTTGCTTCTTCCTTCCAAATTCTTTAATAGCCAAGAATATTTTGTTGTTCTACAATTCCTAAATTGTCCTCCAGGACTGATTGTCTTAAAACATTCAATCTCTCACTGGTCTCATTTTTCTTAATTTCTTGTAGGCACTGAGCAGTTTCAGGGGAGTTATCTGTGTTTCTCTAAATGTTCGGGGGGCGAGGGGGGGTGTTTCAGCCTCTTATGGTGACATTTTTTCTTATGGACTTCTGTGTTTTCATGGCACACCTTTATGTATTTTTAGTAATTCCCTTTGTGATTTGTGAAATTTCTGACATCTACAAATATTTCTTTGCCCTGCATGAACAGAAATGTTTTTGTATGGGTATCTGGCCTTGTTTACACTCAGAGCTTCTCCCTGTAACAGTGTTCCTCTCCCTGGTGCTGGTAAGCTGTCCATTCTAGTTGTGTTTAAATTGTGTTTCAAGGCTTATAGCGTCCTTTTAGGTTTTTGGGAGGTCTTTCTGTGAACTATGTGACATTTGCTGTATGACAACAAATCCCATCAGGCTGTCACCTGTCGTTTCTATGTCTTTTTGACAAAATGATGCATTTAATCTTTTTCCTGTGACTCAGTTTCAGTTATATTTTCTTGATCTTGTAAATTACACAAATAAATAAATATTTCTCCTGTTTTATCTTTGATGTTGTTGTAAATTAGAATATTGCAATTATGAAAAAGACTCTTTCCTATATCTTTTTTATTGGCCTGTCTCTTGTGGGATGATATTCTAAGGGGTGCTCTCTGAAGGACTGCTTCACAGGGAGTACTAAAAGCAAGTAACTTGCTTCTCAGAGGGTTCAGTTGCTGATGCCACTAGCTAGATTGATCACATCAATACCAGTTGGGATAACCAGACTGTGGTGGCCCCACATTACTGCACTTTTTTGAGTCTTGATCATCCTGGAGAAGGGCTGTATTTCTGTTATTGCTGCATTAAGACTTACCCACTTTTCCAGTCAAATGTGTATTGACTGTAAAGTTCCACCTTGAGCCTGTTGATAACAGGAGTCAGGAGGGTGAATACAGAGTATTAAACTTGGGAAAGCTTGGTCTTCCAGTGCTTTGCACCTTGAAGCAAGTATACCACAGATTTTCCTCATTTCTCTTCATGTCTGTTTCCTTTTCAAAGAATTTTTAGCAAGTTTCTCTCAGTGCAGGTGTTGACAGCATCTCCAGCTACCTGCACTTCTGACACTTCGTTCCTTTGCTGACATTCAGCAGTGCGTTTCACAGCTATAAGAAGTGGACAGCCTGTGCTGGTTTTAAATTTTGCTGTTCAAGCAAAGCAACAAGAGAACAGAAATGGGGAATTAGGGTGAAGCAGCAGCAAGGAATAACCATCCATATTATGGTTTTACCTACTGATTAAAAAGAAGAAAAAGAAAAAGGAAGTTTAGAATTTATAAACTGCATTTATTCTCATTGAATAGTCCTGATAACTTAAATGGCATGAATCCTCTGAAAGGGCCTTTCAGCAACATGCTCTATCTCCTGAGGTCTAAACCCTGCTGGTGGTGCTGGCTGTGCCCTTCGGAGCCCTCAAGAGGGGTGAGTGGTGCCAGTCCCTCATCACACAGAGGGTCAGGGTCTGTCTTTCCTGTTTTGGAGTGAGGGGGGCAGAACCTGTCATCAAACTGGTTTTGCTCTGCTCTTTAGTGCAACATGCTCACCTTTGCCTCGGAGCCTCGGAGCACACAGAGCTGTTCCTGGCACTTGACTTCTGACTCTACATCCATTTTTGCCAGGGCTGCTGCCGCTGGGTCCCTGTTGCCCTGGGAAGGCTGCAGCTGCACCCAGTGGCCATCTGCTCCCCACAAAGCTGGTGTCAGTCTCCACAGGACCTTCAAGTCTCTGGTCTTGTTAGAAGCCACTCTTCACCCTCACTTTGGTGTGATGTTGCAGTGATGGAATCCCAAAGATGGTCCTCTGAAAAATTAACATGAGTAGCTAAATAGCATCTCCCTAGAATGCAAGGTTTGCGGTGGCATGAAAAATAATTGCCTGCCTTTGCATGAGCTATCATCTTGAATCAAAAGGTCCCTACCCAGATTATTTTAGTTTCAGACTACTTTAAAGTTACTGAGATCTCTGGGTGTTTTTCTTTCCAGGTAGGCAGAATTATTATTTTACAAGGTTTGGAAAATATGTCATATTCTGTGGGAAAGAAGCAGGTTTATAAAACAGAAATGCTGTCATGAACTTCATCAAAATGAAGGATAACTTTGGCTGGAAGGAGAGCATTTCCTGAGGAGATCTGTTTATTTCACCAAGATTCCTTTTGTTCAGACATTTGACAACTGAGCAGATCTGCCATCCCACATCAGAGCCTGTCCAGACCAGTATCCTGTCCCTGACAGGGGCCAGCTCTAAATGCTTCAGACAAAAATGCATTTCCATCATGATGGAAAATCACTTCCTCATGTGATGAGTTTAATGCCAGTGTCAGACACTTTCTGTTGATTTGGGAAAGAAGCACGGACTAATTCTTATTTTTTTGTTTTGTTTTAGTTTTGTTTTTATTAATCTCATGTCATTTAACAGTAAATATACTGAGCAAAATTCAGCTCTGGCCATATCTTGAATTGTTAATGAACTGTGTTATGGAACAGCATTGTGGCAGCAGATTTCTTAGGTTATTAAACAGTCATAGCCCTCATAACCTTTTGCAGGGTAAGTTTTGATAAAGGAAGATACATTCAAAGGCAAAGGAGTATCTGGTACAAAGTCTGAGCTGTAGTTTTAAAACTGTTTTGTATTACAGGTCATTAACATTTCTATTTTCTTTCTATTGTTTTCCTTTCAGGGATCTTGCCTGGGTATTCTTCATCACGTTAGATTTGACCTTTCTTTGTGTATCTACTCAATATTTATCTTATAAAGAAATGCTGCTATCTACAGGGTATTCTTTTCCATTTCTTTCTTCATGCACTTAATTAATGGACCAGTGGTGTACTCTAGCCATAGACACTAGAACCAAGACAGCTTTGAGAGTGTGACCAGCACTTGCAAAAGGTGACTCCTAATGCTGAACACCAGACTGATTGCACCCGAGTGTGGGATGTGCTCTCACGACCTACATGTAGCCCTTCTGCCATACACAGGTCTCTTTTGTCAGCTAAAATTAACTGGCATGTGTTTCTGGCAGTGCTGCTGCTGTTTCCAAAGTGACAGCCTCTTTTGCATCCCCAGGAGAACATCTGAGAAAGGGCACATCTTTTTCTAAGCACTGCCTACTTGCCTTCCCCAGCCTGCGGAGGCTTCCTGCCATGCCAAGTGCTGCTGGGCACCCTCTGAAACAACCCCCATTCCCAGGGGCTGGAAAGAAAAAGTTTTTCCTGTCAAGTGTCCACTTGCTTATTACCAACAGACAGGCCATCAGACTCTCCCCTGCTGGGTTATGAGACCTACTGATGCTCAAAAAGCCAGGAAAAGCCCTGTCCTTCTGACTGTCTCCTTGTATCAGCAGAGTAGAACAGGTCACCAATGCCCCTTTTCTCTAATGACATAATGAGGTACAAACCTCTCATGGGTCATTTGTATCTTTGGCTAGTCTTTGTTATTAACCAGGTAACTGCAGACATGTAACTCTTCTCCAGCGTGAATCTTATTTTCTGTAAGTATGCCACAAAGTTTAAAAAGGTATTAGTACCTTTTCTGGCCAATTGTGCCTCCAAAATGCAGAGTGGGGTGAGCAGGAATCTCTTCCTGCAGACCTCTATCCAGGAGAATCAATGATTTCTGGAGTGTTGTTTCCAAACATATATTGTGTAAATTGCAATTAGAAGGTTCGCAAAAGCACATCAGAAACTTTAGTATTACTCAGATGCTCAAAGAGCCCACCAGACCCTGCAGACAGTTTGGTATCCCAGAATTTAATTTTAATAATTTCTTATTGTCAAGGCTACCTTATAATGTAGCTTATGTAAAGTCACTAGCACAGACTCTATAACCTATTAATCCTTGGGACTCATGTGGATTAGCAGAAACCTGCTGGTAGACAGAAAAAATGTTTACAATGAAAAATACAAGAGTTGCAATTTTCATTGATATTTTTCTCAAGTAAGTTGTTCATATCTGTATTTCTGCATCATTGATCACATTTTAGAAAAAAATTCACTGAACATGTTAAATAAGGCTAAATACTCTGCCAGTGATAGATTAAATACCTCTAACAAGTGCAGATCTAAATATAATCACACAGTCCTGGAATATAATTAGGACAGAGGCCTGGGGACACACTCATCACTAACCAACATCTTGATGACCTTGCTGGAGCCAAAGCATATGTCAAGTCACAACCAAGTCTGAGGCACTGACTCTGAGAATAGATGCAGATTTCCACTGTTAGGTGCAGTAGGAATGTGAATTAGACTACCAAGAAAATATAATACATCTTAAAGACAAAGCAGCCCTTAAAAATAATTTTCAAAAAATAATCTTAAGGCTGACAGGAGATAATGATGATAACTGAGACCTACTCAAGAAAATTCAGTAATTTTCTTTCTCGGTGTGATGTGTGAGAGGTTAGTAACTAATTTACATTTCCTGATTTATAGCCTTTAAAATCAGCTATTCTGAAGGGTCGGTGTGTTTATGTACTGAAGACTCAGGAAACAGTGGTTTAGTCTCTTGATCTGGCAGTGGCATCTGTGCTAGAGAGCTCCAGCTCTCCAGGCCTTGGGTACGTGGCTGCCGCTGCAGGAAGGGATGGCGACATTCTGCACGGGGACATGCAGACATGCACTCCTGCCCACCTCCTCACCTGAAAAGCAGTTCTGCTCCACCCTGAGGCTGGACTGCCTCAAACCACATCTCTGCATTGTATCTCCCTTGTGCCAGGCTCGGCAGAAAGCAAAGTCAGTTGTGGGTGAATGTTTCCAGAGGGACATGAAAGCCAACTGATAATCAGCTGTACAAACGTGCAGCTATTTGTAAGGATAGTGCCGGTGCCCATAGCTTGCTCTGTAGGTAAAAAGGAGATCTGGCAGCTACTTTTGACCACCTAGAAGTCTGGCTGGCAAACACCCAGCACCCATGTAGTGGGTTGACCCTGGCCGGACTCCATGGCCTCATTAAATCCCTTTCTGCAACTAGGCAGAAGGGAGAGGGGTCATCCACTTACCACCTTTACAGGAAAAACCAGACTCAAAGTGAGATAATACCTAAATTTATTACTAACAGGATAAAAGCTAAGCTAAAGAGTGAGAAATAAAACAGTCTTAAAACACACACCACACACACACACACTTTCCCCCCACCCCTCCTTCTGTCCATGGGGGTTGCAGTCAGTTGCAGTTGCTGCCGCCTGCAGTGTGAGTTCCCCCACCCCTCAGGGTCTCTCATCCATGGGGTGCAGTAAAGGTTGAGTCCCTGCACCCCAATGGGCCTCCATGGGTTGCAGGAGGACATCCTGCTTCACCACGGTCTTCACCACGGTGTACAGGGGACCACAGCTGAGTCCATCCCCTGCTCTGTGGGGTCCCTCCCACGGGAGACAGTCTATAATAGACTTCTCCAANGCACGGGCTCCTCCATGGGCTGCAGGGGAGTCTCTGCACCGCAATGGTCCTTCCCCTGCCCCATGAGGTGTCTCCTCACGTCCTTCTGCAGCGACCTCGATGTCTGTCTTGTTATCCCATGTTCCCGCTCTCTGGAATTTCTTCTGCGCAACAACCTTCCAATTCTTAAATATGTTATCACAGAGGCATTACTATGATCTCTAATTGGCTCGGCCCTGGCCAGGAGCTGGATGTCCCTCCTGGGGCCAAGTGTCATTGGCTCCCATGGGACAGGGGAAGCTTCAAGCAGCTTCTAACAGAAACCACCTCTGCAGCCCTCCCCACCACCACAAAAAAAAAATTCAGCTACAGAAACCCAGGACAACCCAGAAGACACAAGCCACCCAGGCAGCCCAACCACAGGCGGCATGGGCAAGGAAAGCAGCGAAGAGGCTGCGAATTAGCTCAGCTCTGAGGTGTTCCAGATGCCTGTAAGAACACAGTATACAATTCAGTATAGCGCATTGTAAACTGCTGATAAAAATCATCAGCCTAAGTTTAGTGCAGGACTAAACTGCTTTCCACTGGGTGAAGATCTCTTGTAGACCTGTTTCTGCAAATGGAGGCTGCTTCAAGAGGCCCATTTCCCTTGAAGTTGTGATTAGCATTTATTTCCCCATGCTACAGTTAAATTTAGCAGTAGATCTACTTACTTTTTGAAACTAGGAACTTACTAAAATCTTCTGATTTTTCTTTATAGAACAAATCAGGAATTAATAAAGTGCTCTTAGAAAGTGGCAATATTCTATTCACATTTTACAATTACAATAATTGCAATTCTAATACTTTAGACTATTAAAATTTAAGATACCTGACATCGTACAGAGTTATTAATATGTAACTATAACAGTTCATCTGAGTGAGACTTTGAATATGATTTCTAACAGAGATTAAATAGTCTCTAGGAAACTAGATAAAAAACATTTACATGTATATTGGGATAAGTTGCTTGTTCATAAATAATAATCCAATTAATAGAACATATCCATTTATTTCAAATCTATAAAATACAAATCTAAAAATATTTTACAGACAATAGTCACCATTTAGTTTATATTTTAGTACAGTCTTAAACCTTGTACAGAATAATAATGTAGCAGAACAACACAATATTGTACATTTTAACTTCATAGATATCCTTAACTAGAGTCTACCATATACATCAAAAATAGTTGTGCACAGTAACCAATTAAACATCTACATTTCAAGAATAGATTGGCTACATCTCATAACTGAGACACCAATTACAGTACATTTATTAAAAATCCTTCAAGAATGCACTCAGTAGTAACAGTAGTTAAAATCATAACTATTCTGTGAAATGATCAAAGCAAATGACAACAGAATTGAAAAATTCAGTTAATCATTTATATGAAACGTAAAGCCCATGTAACACTAGAAGGAAGAAAGAAATTACATGGGCACAAGTGCAAAAAAGCAATATTGTAAGCCATCTTCTCTCTTTGGTAAAAATCAAATAGCAGGAAGTATACCATAATAATTCAAGTCAAAGACTAATTCAGGCTATATATTTTTTTCCTTTCCTACCACTTGATGATTTGCAGACATCCTACAGTACAGAAGTTAAAATTCTAGTTAACACAGCCCATTTTTTCCTCTTTTAAGTTTAAATACTGAAATTAAAGATAAGGATTTTTTTCTTTCATAAATAGCTTTTCAGTAGTATAGACTCTTCAGGAATTTAAAAATAAATAGCAAAATATACACCATTTCAAAGATTACATTTAATTCCTTCTAGGTATATCCTGAAAATATATTGCCAAAGAATAAATAACTTTGGGTTTCTCAAATATTTGGTAAAATGTCAATTACTCTTACATAAGGAATTTTCTCCGAGGGATAAGGCAGTACCACTGCTTTTTCTACAAAGCTTTTACTATGCAGGTGAAATTTTAATAACTTTACAGGATGAATATAACCTGTAATGTAATACGGAAGCTCCTCATTAAAAAGTACAGTAAAAAACATTTCAAAATTAAACCTTCAGAATTTCATGTTCAAACCTGAGAAACTTCCAGGTAACTATGAAGTTCACCTGGCAGGACAGTCAAGCTCAGTTGTCTGTATCAGGAGGCTACAGTAACAGTAAGGCAATTTCCTCCAGGGTAGAGCCAAAGCTCTTTTCTACTGACATCACATTAAAAGTCCAGAAAGGACAAAGTGTTGAGGAAGGGACAAGAGAGAAGGCTGTGGGTGAAGAACACTCAAATGTAAGCCATTCTGAGACAGACACAGACTGCCTACAGGGATTTCACTATAACTATAGATTTTAAATAAATTCTTCTGGTTTTGAAGGACTTGACTCTCATGAACAGTTAAGGTAATGTCATAGGGAATTTGTAGGTTATCATCTTACTCAAGCTCCTCATATTCATCTGAAATTATTACTAAAAAAAACCCAAGAAAAATGCAGGCCACATCAGCAAAGCAATTAGTTAAAAGAATCCATCCAGAAACTTGAAGTGTCATTAAAAATTTAAAAAAAATAAATCTTAACGGCAGGAAGATCTTCTGGAGGGGCACAGCAAAATTCCTTGCCTTTTTAGATGATCCATTTCAGCTGCCAGCAAAGTAAAGGCAATTTTGATTGCTCATTTATTCAGAATTCATAAATAACATGTAGATTCACTAAGCTCATATTCACACCCACAGCTAATTCACATAAAATATTAAGCAGAATGCTTTTCTACTCCTTGTTTGATTCCAAGCACAAGATGTAAAAACCAGTTAAATTGCACAGTCCAGCCCTTATCTCTGCAAACCTCTATCTGGTCAAGAAAATGCTTTTTGGCATCTTCTTCACTTTTCCCTACTGTCAGTGCATCCCTGATATACTCAATATCTTCTTTGCTGGTTAACTGGGGCATTCCAGTCATTAGCATCATGGAGAACAGGATGATCAGCAGATTTGTGTGGTGTCGGAGAGCTAAATAAGCCTTCACACATACGTCCTAGGAGAGAGAACAGTTTTCTGTTAATTGATGAGAAGAACTGAGAAGGATGGTGTAGGAATTTCATAGGACTCATTAACCAATGCTGTTGAATCACTGATGTCAAAGAGACCCAACAGAGCCATTCACCTGAGTAGAAATGTGACCTGAACTTCTGTATCTGCTGCTCGGTGTGACTTCATTCATCACCACGTGCTGGGGCAGCAAGTGCTATTTTGGTGTACAAACCAACAGCTCTTCCTAATCACACATTAATTACTGAAGCATAAAACCTTACCTTCACCAAAATCTCAGATTAATTTCCTTGCCATATAATCTCTTTCTATGGCTGTTAAAAGAGACAGCAATAAGTCACTGTCTTCCTTTCCAGGTGGGGTGTTCCCATCGAAAGACCATGGCTGGCAAGTGATACTGAATAAAGCAGCTCCTCCAGGGGACTGCTCTTCATTTTATAAGATGCCTATTAACTTTGTAGCAGTGACTGCTTATTTAATGGGGAAGATTTTTCAGGCTTGGTGTTCTAAGAAACATTTCCAGCTGACAGCTCTAGTCTTCAGGCACCCTGCCTTGCTGTAGGACTTCTATCTTCATGTACTGTCAAAGTGAATTCCAGAGACTTTTTTTATAGCTTTTTCATTTTCATGTATAAATAATCTGTGCTTAACAACATAACCTCTAGAAGAATGAAATATCTGCAGCTTGGAAAAACATGCAATGCTTCTTAAAATAATATTTAATGCTCAGTGATTAATATATAAACTGAAATTATTATTTCTTTTACTAAATTTATTCCTCATTTACTAATAGAAATAAGAATAATGCAATGAAGACATCAATCATCAATCAACTAGAAACTAGGCCTGCAATGCAATAATGTAAAAAGATGAAAAATATTTCCAAGAGAGTTGTTATTAAAACCAAAGCTGAAGCAATGCTAAATTGAATATTCAATTGGATAAAAATTAACCTTTCCACAATGGTATATTAATTTATTGACGAGTTCTTTGGAAATCCAAGTGTTTTAATATAAACTTCCATCAAATCCCAACAGCCTTCTAGAATACCTTTTTTATTCTTTTTACAACATGTGTGTTTTTTCTCTTCCTCTGAAACAGGAAGAAGTGCATAAATAATCTTAACATCTATCACTGTTCACATCAACAACACCAGGACACCCAACCAGACAGGTCAAGAAAATACTAAGGAATTCAGATGATCTATTGAAGAACTGTCTGTATGATGTCTTTTTTTTCTATTGCCTAGGAACTTAAATTTTTCACTCTGTTTCCAAATAAATTCTGTTCTGAAATAAGTTCATACTTATAAACTTCAATGGTAGGTTCATTCTAGCAAACAGAAGATAAATTGCAATGGTCAAAGCACAATTTACAACAGAAAACATCCTCATCTTATCGCAGGGAACAGTTTCTCTCTATGACACCAGGGGGAAAATAATAAAAAAAAATTTTTACTTATGTATTATCAACTTCAAACAGGGAAATCTTGTCACAAGAGTTAGTCTGTGTTTTGTTCCCTTGAAAGAGACGAAAGCTCTTTACAGTTATATCAAAGAAGGTTTTACATTGCTGTATGGATGATGGATCTCACTGCTTCGGGTGTCTGAGACAGAAAAACAATTATGCAGTCAAGAAGAACCTGGCATCACTGCATCTCAAAGGCAGTCTTTCCAGGAATTCAAAAGATTTAAAAAATCTGCATCTGCCTGTTACAGTTATTTATTCAGACAAGAACTAAATGTAGTTTTGAATTAGTATCTTCCAAGAAAACGAATTTTTACACCTCTGAGAGAGGCAGAGAAAACCAAAAATAATACAGAGAATCCGTACGTGCCAAGGATATGTACATGTTTACCCTGGGACTAAGAAGAAAGCCACTAACAAATTTAAAGCCATAGGCAAAATGAGAGGTGCTGAGCAGAAACTAAAATCCCATTGTCCAATAGACAATAAAGAATAATTATTTTGAGAGCTTGAAACTGTTCTAAATACTATTATTCCAAAATTCAGGCATTTTTATACTATAAAGGGTCCAAGTTCTGTTACACAGGCCATCCCTTCCCTCTACAATACACTCCAACTAAGTATTTTTCAATGAGGAATTGCCTGCACTTCCGCTGTCACCTTTGTTTGAAAATCAAATACAGAAGATTTTGTAAAGAAATAGTATAGAAGAATTTGATTAGTACTGAAAATACGGATGTCTGTATTATCAAGTCAGCAGAGTAATGAAAAAATCAATTAAGTAAATTAAATATAATTAATAAAAATGCATAATTTAATGCAAAAAAGTTAATGCAAAAACTATCAAAGATAATTTTAGGCAAACTAAAAATAGGCAGGTAGATAAAGCTCAAAAAAGACTACAAAGACCTTAGATGAGGCTTTCTCAAGGGTGTCTAAAAGTAAGAAGTGAAAACGTTGAGTGTATGGAGTAAGAGAGTTGATGGGTTTCAGCCAAAGGCTGGAAAGGAAATGCCACCACATATGATACTTACAGCAAAAGAAATCTGGGCAGTTCTAAGGCAGCTGAAAAATTCATGGACAGAAGAGAAAAATACTTACCTTCGTTATGCTTAAATACGTTCGCAAAACCTCATCAAATATTGCTTCCTACTAAGCATTTCTGTGATGTCATTAATAACTTCTGGCCTCTAATTTTCAATAAACCACCACAACGAATGCCAACAAAAAGGGAAACAAAATTTAGGTTAAGAACTTTCTATTGAAAGGAACTCCATTGCTAGTTCCAGAAAAGTTGCCAGGCCACTAACAGCCTCAGAAGTTCACTAATAACAAACTATACTCTTCTGCAATGAGCTTCAGACAAAATTATTTGTCATTTTAACCTCCTCTGGCACCTGCAATATGAGCTACGGCTAAAATATCTGTATGGAATGCGTCCAATCAGTAACAGAGAATATAAAATTTTTAAAAAGTAGATTTTGTAAGTTATTAAAAACACAAAAGCCTTTAAAAAACAAAGGATTCTTCTGAAGTACAACCTATTTTAATGTAGTTGAAGTACAAAATAATGAGAAATGCTCTTTAAAATTAATGAAGGATAAATGCTGAGACTTTTCCATTAATACATGAATGAGTCAGCAACCATGTTGAATAGGTCCCTCAATATTAGGAAATACAATGAAACAAGTTAGTTGAAAAGTGAAACTATAATTTCATTTATTTTTTTTCCTCTGGCCATGTAATAAAAACAGACTTTTTTTTTTTTTTTTTTTTTTTTTTTTTTTTAGCAAAATATGTGATGCAAATCTTGCCCTGTGTTACTATTCTATTTGTATGAAAGTATCTTAACTTCCTTTTTACCGGCCTTTGAGACAGAAAAACCCTTTAATGTACTACCAAAATAATGGTTTATAAACAGTATCTATTGCAGCAGAACTGTATTTTTTGTTAAGTTTATTGTTGTCCATGCCTAAATCATCTCATTTCAAATGCTCAGGTCACATACCATGGTCACAGTTCACAAAGGTAGGGCACATTAATCACCTTTTATCTGGCTAATGACACTAGTGGAAATGGCAGTGGTGCTATCATAGCTTTCCTAAAATGTCTTCATTAGTGGGATGTACTTAGAAATTAGTACAAGAGTAACAAAATGTGTATTTACTCAAAGCCAGGATGGTATGACGGAGGCATGACATATTGAAGAGAGGCTAAGACCAAAATCACCTCCAACTGCTTTTGACATTTGGGCTGCTGAAGTAAAGGTCGGATATTCTCTAATGAGCTGGATGATCCATATATACGAACACAACTTTATTTCACTGCAGACACCAACACGTCTTTCAACTCTGCATTAGCACACTTTCACTTTTAACTGTTTTCTGCTTCCAGAACAGAGGTCTTCTTTGAAATGACACGTCCCAGAGTGGTGTTCCACCCCCACACTTGCCCATGGCTACGGCTGCAGCAACAGCATCATTCCTGTGTGCAGCACAGCTCACAGGCTTCTCTGAGAGCATGGGCTCAGCATTCCCTTCCCATCACAAATCTTTTGAGCTACAAGCCCCCTTCAAAACACCTGCATTGTGATAAAGCCAGTCCTTGCAAACTGAAGACTCAAAGATTGCACCTGGTTCTTTAGTTATTTTCACAAGTGTGGGCAGTGACTTCAACAAAAGATAGCTGGCTCTTCTCCTGAGTCCTCCCCCAACATGCACACCCTCTTCTTTATGATTGTGTCTGGTGAACAATGTGATTTGCCCTAAGATAAGAATACCATGTCGGAATTGCAGGAGGAACTGTCAGGATGTTCACATAATGGATGCATTCCAGAGATGGAGCAGTGATGGCTTCAATTAACACTGGTACACATTGGCATGCATAAGGGTATAAAATGCTGCTGGAAACTGGGCAAACTGGTCTCCCCAGGTTGCAGGCAGCTTCTGGGTGGATCCCTACCCCGGCAGGGATGTCTGCAGGTATGTCCAGCCCAAAGATGGAGAACACTTACTGTTGGATGAGTGAGTAAAAGTGCTGAGATCCTGTCACATACCGAGATTAAATGCTAAAGTAGTTACATAGGGACCCACCTGGTGTTCTTATATTGGGACAATTCACACTGCCCATCATAGACAATTGCAAGGGAGAGGGAGTCCAGTCAGGGGTGTGTGTAGGATGAAGACTTGCTATACAATCACATATATGTTCAAAGAGACATAGTTACCATCCAACAGTGAGAACCTTAATTAGGTATCAGGTTAGAAAACCTGACTTCTGACTGGGACTGGTTCACCCACAGGGAATTCAGAACATAAAAGCTAGGCTTTTGCTTTGACTCACACTCTGCAGG
This sequence comes from Grallaria varia, assembly GCA_013396735.1. NCBI lineage: Eukaryota > Metazoa > Chordata > Aves > Passeriformes > Formicariidae > Grallaria > Grallaria varia. The sequence continues at coordinate 169,155 of VWZG01008499.1, forward strand.
GGAGTTTTCTTTTGTTATTAGAAGGAACCTACTTTCTAAATTAGACACTTACTGGAAGTCTCTAAAGATGACCACAGGAGTAACACCCCCAGATATACACTTACTTCAGACTAGCTGTGCTCTCCACCATTTCATTAAACATACTGAACAGCATTTTGCTTTGTTCCCTCTTTGCCCAGGTCCTACAGTAGCTTGAAGAATCACAACTGCTTTGGAAGCACTCAATTTCAAATAGAAGCATCAATCTACCAGATTTTTAACACCATTCTTTTCTTTCAGAGTTAAATCTATCCATCCACTTCACAAAACTAGCAATCTGAGCCCCATAACTCGAGGGCAGAATCAGTAGGGAATACCACTGGCAAAACCAGCTGAGGAATGCCTCACACCTGCTTGCACTACACAGAGGCTCTGCTTAGTGACATGAGTTTCCTCTAATTGCACAAACACTGAAGCTCTCTGCAAAGTACTTTTCATCAAAACAAGAAAAAAAGAAAGATTTGTTTGTCTGGTCTGCTGCTAGCACGGTTTTCCATATAACTTTGTGGATGTTTGAATTCTATTTCCCATAATCCTACAGATAATTTTTGCTCTTAGCTAGGCCTAAAATATCCCAGAATTGTATTATGATTCATTACATTTTACTGACATAATGCCCAGGAGCCTAGATATTTGAAAACCAAGCCACTAATGTTCATTTCAGAGGGTAAAAAAACATTGCGTAATTGATTAGCAGCTCGATACTCATTCTTTTACCTGAAATTTATGGAAATGAAGGCTTGTCTTCTTTCCGGAAGTCCCCATGACATATAGAAAATCTGGAGTCAGCACAAAAGGAACTCTCTCCTTATTAATTCCAAGGAAGCTTTTATAATTCCCAAGAATATGGCCAAAATCAATGTGGAAAAGGTTACCTTCATAAAGAGAAGAAGTCACAGTTACACTCCAATACAATAAACTGCTAAGAACACTTATTTGTGTTCACAGTAGTTCCAAACTCTTTTTTTGTTATATATGAACACTCTTTAGTTCAGTAGAAAAGACTTTTTTTTCCTCTTTTTTTTTTTTTTTTGGAAATAGGTAAGTCTGTCCTCTTGGCAAAAACACTTTTTATTTATCTTTGGCCATTGTTAAAAACCCACCAGAGCTGTTGTATTTTCTAAATACACACTCATAGCTTTTCAAAAATCAATCAAGGAAAGCTTGTGCCTCAGACCCATAACAATCAGTGCAACACTACATGGAAAAGGCTTGAGGGTTGTGTTTCGGATACCCCTGGGATTCTGGCACTACCTGTCTCCTTGGCAAATGTCACTGACTAGAACATGCTTCTTCCTCACAGACCAGTATTAGCAAACTCCAAACCACTCTGTATGAGCAGAGTAAGTCTGCACTGTCACCATTTTGATTGCTTTGAGAGAGTACTAAGGTGTCAGTTCCCACAAAAGCAATGAAAAACTCCCCTCTTAGAGATCTCTACACCTACAGGACTGGAGTGTGCTGATACTCTTCAGATTACTTTATTACTTTCACTGGCAGCCAGGATAAGGATACAAGAATATGGTTCCTTAAAAACATAGATTTGTAATAGTGGCACATGTATAAAAAAAGATAAAACATCACATTATGTAAGTGATCTGTAGGTGGAACATCCTTATTTTAAGCCAGCTTCCAAATTCCCCCAACCTACCAAATCTGACTCCCTGCAGACCTCTCAGACTGTCATCCTTCTGGCTTCTGAGGCTTATGATAGCTCCTGTTAAAGACCCAAAGGCAAACCTGCTCCTGACCACAAGAGAGTAACACTTCTTTCTCTGTTACCCTGCCTACTGACCTGTGCCTCATTTCCTGCCAATGGGAACTAACACTGCATTGTATTATATATAATGTTAAAATTAAAGAATTTCTTTGTCCTCTTTTCCTCAAGGACTTCTGCTGAATTTTTTCACTGTAGTCTTCAATTAGCTAATTTCTGCCTTCAGGGTACTTCTCTCTAGCCTTCAACTGGTAAAATTTTAACTATAATATGATTAATATTAAATATCCAGCCTTCTAACTAAGCCCTAAAGCATTTTACACCTCTTAGCAGAGACTAAGAGGATCATGAAACTAAAGTGAATTCCTTAGACCAAATAAAACTCCTCCATATGTACTGCTTGTTCTGGGGTCCTTTCTGGGACTTCTACAGGTAAGTAAAATTAAGTATGAAACAATGTGCAGTTACAGAAATAATTCTTGACGTTTATAGTACAAAAAAATTGTGGGTTTCTTCGGGAGGATTTCAACTATCCCCCAGACTTCAGTAGCAAAACCAATACACTCTATGCATGCTTATTTCCTAGGATTTTTTTTACAAAACGTCAAGTAATTATGTCCCTCAGAACTGAAGACAGTCCAGCAACATCTGAATTCTGACATACATACAGTTCCACTGAACTCTGTCAGAACCATATCCACACATCAGACAGGTGAACAGCTGTCTGCTTTATAGTTTTTCTGGTGTTTAGATTTTAGATGTAGGCACTAAAAAATAATCGGTTTACATTCCCCATGACTTAGTCTGTGTCATACTGCTCTTTGGAAAATAATGGCATTGTTAATGATAAAATCCAGAGCCTGTATGAAGACCAGCAGGGGTGACAATACATTTCAATGTCACAGGAGGACCTGAACTTGTAAGCAACACTGACAGAACTGGATTGTGTCTCTTCATTCATTCATTCTTAAATGCATTATTTATTAAAATGAAAGCTAAATCTAGTGAAGTATACAGTATGCATTTCTATGACATTCTCACAAAATAACCCACCTGTTTCTGTAATCATGATGTTGTCATTGTGCCTGTCTCCTATTCCAAGTACAAAGGTTGCCACACAGTATCCAGCACAAGAGTAAACAAATCTTTCCACAGCTGCCTGAAACTAAAAATAAATCTTAGAGATGTTAAATGCTTCAATTCTAGACACTAAATGCAATAATTCTCAGGGTTATGTACCTTTCTGCTGACATGTATCTATCAACAGTTAGACAACTGTCCTATAACATACACCGCTGCACAGGTGAGATTGCGATCACAGCCCTGCACTGCACTCTCTGCGCGGTGAACAGGCTCTATCCCTTAGCACAAAGAAAAGCAGCATATTCCTCACACATCCTGAGGAAAAAAAGCTGTCAGAAAGCTCTAGCTGGTCAGTGACCCTGCACAAGCAAAGGAGTTGTGAGTACCCAAACCTTTCTCTAAATCCTCTAAAACCACACTGCCTTTCAGGTTTTTTAGATGTCCTTTCAATCTTCTCCTCATGTATCACTTCTAACTTCCATTGACAAAGAAGTAACTTCAAAAGCACCTTGTCTCTCAGGAGTCTGGCTGCCAGCTGGATGCTAAAGGCTCTTTCACAGACACCTGCAGCTGAGTGCAGGGAAAACAAATGGATTTTTCAAAATCCCATAAGTAACAAACACAAACATATGGGCTCTATGCTCCTAAATTAGTAGGGTGCGTCTGAAAATCCTACTTAAAAATTCAAAGAACTCACCTTCTCTTCAATCATGCATCTCTCCTTGAGCCACTGGTTTAGTATTTCGTCCTTGAATGCACCAGTGTTTCCAACTGTGCTCTGTTGAATTTTGGCAATTGTTGTAGCATCTTTCACAATTTCAATCATTCCTAGTGAAAATAAGGAAGAAGTTAGAAGTAGTTATTACATTTATATCAAAGCATATTAAAGTATGCAAAATTAAATTTTAAAGTGTGTTTTAAATCAATTGCAGAACTTCATAGGTTGTGCAAAGAGATTCATTTTACAACCAACGACAGCTCTTGTCCATTCCCAGCTGAAACCAGCCAGAGTTCATAAACAGCCTGGCATTCTAAGCTCATCCACTTTTAAAATGGAAATTATCACATGATGAGTGTGGACCCTCTGCATAAGGATTTTCCCAAGAAGAGGAACTACTCCTGTTCTGATCCCCATTCGCATTGTCCCCAGCTTCTCTCCAGCTTCACAAATATGAGGAGCTGAAGAAAAGCTTCAGTGTTGCACCAGTCTAGGGATGCAAGCGTTGTCAGGGCTGTGGCAGAAGAACAGAGCTGGCCATCCTGCAGTAAATCCAATTTAAGCTTATGTGTGCATATACACAGAGAGGTTCAGAAATACCAGTGCACAGTGAGGTATAGCAATGGGATTGCTGGTGAAAAGCTCTGGCAGTCAGAGCCCACAGGTCTGTCCCTAAACTGAACAGACCCTTGCCAAGGCAAATTGGCAGATCACAGCAACATGGTCCAGAAACAAGGCCTTGTACTGTTCATGCCAACATGGCATGGGATGGAGGAGAAGCTAGAGGGAAATGCAGAAATGGAGGGTGCAACGCAACTCTACACTGCAGCTAAGACTAGCAAACGCAGTCTGTCCTCGGGTGGGCTATGCCTGTATGGGGGAGGGGAAAGTCAGATTTTAGTTGAACTCATTAGATAATTGGAAATATTTTATTTTCTTCATCTGATTCAAGTTCAGCAGCCTCTTCCAGCTTCAGCTCCACCTCAAAGATGAGCAAGCAAAGAAAAATATCCCTTTCTCCTCAAAGCAATTCAAACGAGCTTCTGACTTGGTTTCAGTTTGACTCTCTCAGAAAAAGAACAATTTCTTTCTATTCACAGTCCTTTTTCCTTCTGCAATTGCTGCATCATGCACAAGTTTTTCAGTAACAGAATAACAACGCAGTAATCTCTTCCTGCCTTTCACTCATGGCTGAATACCCTGCAGGTATTTCTTCTGTCTTGACAGTGGCCTGGACTCATTTGTAATAAAACTGTTGTGGAAATATGACCTCTGAAACACATGGCCAAGACCACCAGACTAAAAAGCTCTGCATTTTGGTCTGTGCTTGCCAAGCTGTTGTTTTTCTCCCGGGAGTGAGCTCCAGATCACATTCCAGCTGTTGAAAAGGTTTTCCCTGCCTGTGTTCACCAATCTCCCTCTACCGGCCAACACTCCTCGATTCCAGGGGCGCAGGGCTGGCACAAGAGGCGTCTTCTGTAAGTAGGATAGACGTTCTCAGCTGGGCTTCATTCGGCTGGGAGGAAGTGCAGCAGTAAATGCACTATGCGATGTGTTTCTGGGGATCTGCGGCACTAAAGCAGGTGACTTTAAGAGCCAGCTTGAACTCCTCTTGAATTCGGCAGAGATGCAGCACTGTGATATTTGTATGATCTTTTACCAGTGATAATACAGAAGAGAAAGCTCCTCCTACAGAAGTCTACTTGGCAGCAGCAGTGGAGAGGACAGGTGTTTCCAAAATGACAAACTGCACTGAATGTAGATGTCTTTAACAGACTAAGAAAGCTCTACAGAGCAGGGGATGCCAGCCCCAGGTGTAGGACACCTGTTTCACCCTGTGCTCCGTGTAGAATGGGGTACTGTCCTTGTGTCAATACACAGAAACCACCCAAGTTCCACGGAAATATTAACAGGGAGGAAGGAGAAGCTTGTAAGAAGACTGCATGTGAATATCGTGAAAGAACATTTGCATGCCACTACTCTTTGGTTTTGTTCCAAACAAGCATAAGCTCTACATCAAAGTGTCCCACATTGGGTATTACTAATTTAGACTGCAGGTATTCTCAGCAAACCGAGCAGGAGTGTTTATATGATTAACCATGCCCCTGTTGTGGTGCTAAAAGATGCTAAATTCTTACATCTCTCCCATGCATATAGGAAAGTAAAATATCATTTCCTTAAAGACACAAAAGAATGGGGAATCAATTAAGAATCCATGAAAGATTTATTAAGTCTGTAATTTGAATAAGAGAATGCGGGGATCACTAGCACAATTTCTCCTTCTTCCTCCAGTTTTCAGTACATTACATTGTCTTAACATGATTTTAAACAAAATCATATAAAATCCTAAAAATCTCTCTAAAATATTAGGTTTATTTTAATATGTTTAAAAAAGCAAAAAACCCCAATCTTCCTTATAGTCATAGTTCGTTAGTATTCTGATTAATAATGTTCAATTTATTATTAAAATTCTATCGATGCATATTATTCAATTTTTAAACATTTACATTAGGAGAAAGGGAAATCGCTTATGTCACACTACCAGGTATTGTATCAGTGAATTTGGGTTTCCTGCACTGCTGAGATATCCTGAAATTTTATGTGGCAGTGGATATTAGAGAGCAAGTGCATTACAGACATATATTAAAAAGAGTTCTTAATTTTACTGGGATTTCTTACTTGATTTCTCTCACCATGAATTCTGAAAAATAGATCATCAGTGTTGCAGGAACCAATGCCCAGTGAGAAATACTGCCTGAGTATGCTGATAAGTAATGTTGTTGCTTCTATGTAGTACAGGATATGAAGCTTTAGGTCATTTAGGAAAAAAATGTAAATGTTTTGCTATTTTCTCTATTTTATTCTTAATAACATATTCAAACACATCTTGAATAAGTCACTCACTTTCACTGCTGTTTGAGTTGCACAGCAACCACAGTTAAGCTGGCAGAGCAGCTCAAGGATACTCAGCAGAAGGGCAGAAACCACTGCCAAGACACGAATTAAGCTGCCACAGAAAATGTAATAAAGTGCTGTTTATCTCTGTGCCGCAGTCCATGTTAGAATAGTCCTCTGATACACAACTTCTGCAAATATGGTATTTTGAATTTCTAATCACAGTAAGTCAGTACGTGTGATCACATACCTATTTTGTTCCCTGTAGAAATACAACCATATGGTAATAAACAGAGGTCCAAGGATTCTGCTTCCCAAATGGATTCCATAATTCGAAGAATCTAGTAAAAACAAATGTATATGCTGTTATTTCAGATTATTTGAATGTTACATATTACTCATACAAATAACACTACCCAGACTTCTGAGATGGGGCTAAACTTACTTGGCTATTGAATAGATTAAGAGAAAGACACAAAAAGTGTGTTGCCATTCCAGATTATCAGTTACAGAACCAGGGTTTATATTTCCTCATCTGTTCTGTGACTGGGCAATCTTTACTTTTGCATAAAATATTAATACACTGTATGATTTCTACATAAGCTGAGATTAAATACATTAGCAAGTATGTCCATTTTCCCGTATAGATATCCCTAAAAATACTAACAAACCAGTTGTCAGAACAATCACTGAAATATTACTATAGTAATCCTACCTATTGATTTATTTTTCATTTGTTAACTTCACCCATTGCATAAATAAATGATGAAAATGCTTCATCAGAAAAACAGGCCATTTTCCACTAAGTAACATTAGGTCCCCAGAACACCAAAATGTGAAGTATGCATGGCACATGGCAGGAAAAAACAGGGTTACAGTATGCACTGGGTCTGGCTGGGATGAAGATAATTTTCCTCAGAGCAGCTTGTACAATGCTGTGGCTTAGGCTGGTGAACAAAGCAATGCTGGAAACACACTGATATCCCAGTTATTGCTGAACAACGTTTGCTGAGTGTCAATGCTGCCTGACTCTCGCCATGCCTCACGGTGACTGGATCAGGGAGGGCACAAGAGGTTGGGAGGGGACACAGCCAGGCAGATGACCCAAACCAACCAAGGTAATACTCCATGCTGAACAACATCATGCTCAGCAATACAAGAGAGAAGGAAAGGGGTTAACTGGAACTGGCTGGGCATTGGTCTACCCATGGAATATGGAGAATGACTGTCTTAGCATCACTTGTTTTCTTCCTCTCTCTTCCACTTCTCCTTTGCTTACTAAACGATTTTTAGCTCAACTCACAAGTTTTCTTGCTTTTACTCTTCCTTTCCTCTTTCCCCACCCCACTGGAGTTTATCCACAAAACAGTAACATAAAAAACTGTAGAACAAGAAAGATGATCCAATGTTGACGTCAGCCTTGCTATACACAGTTTAAAAAACAAAAGATAACCTTATATTTCATATGGACAGTGAAGGTAAGGTATACACACTTTTGAAAAGGAAAATAATTTTAAATTATTTAAACTATTCACATTATTGATTTACATGCTTTTAGCTATCATACCTGTAAAATAAGCATGTCCTGACGAAGATCATCTCCATGTTTGAAGATTATGCCTATGGTTTCATTTGACAGAGCTGTTGGATCTGCACATTTAAACTCAAGCCACAGAGGCTTCTTCTTAGATGCCATTACTTTACATTTCTCTATCTGTGAAAGACACATTTATTGCTTGCTAGCCATTGTACTCCAACATCAACACAACTAACCTTTTTACACAGCAGCTACAGAATAGTTTACCAACTTCAAATCAGTTATACCACAAGAAATACACTGAAAACACATGTAAGGAATGGTGTTCAATTGCCACATAAAGCCTCACTGAACCTGCACAACTTTTAACCACTGCCCATGGGAAAGGAAAAAGTATATCTTGACTCTCCAAAACTGGATTTAGCTTGTAAATCTGCTTCAGACAGATTTAAACCAGTAAGAGGTTCTGACAAAATTGAAGAATATGGACCCTCGCAATAGCACTTCATTCAATAAGCGCCTTGCAAAACCAAAACATACTCATTGTCCACTGCAATTTACCACATCATCCATCCTTGTGACATCTAGCAACCACATTCCAAACTGCTTGATGCAAATCCCTTAGCAAATTGTTCAAATTCATAGGGAAAATGGCATTTGAGACCAATTAAACATAATCATTCATAAAATAAGAAAATTAATTCCCTATTTAGTTTTATTACATTTTTAATCTTCATAAATTCAGCACTGAAACTACTGCAACTGCATTATTTCAAATGTTTTCTACAGTAATTATGCCTAATGCAACAGTAATATATGCCTAAAGTATATAATACTAATATGCCTAAAGTATATAATACTTTCTGCTTTGGAATTCCTGATCCATTGTTGAACATTACTATATAAAAGAAAGACAACTAAAATTAAAAAAGAACAAAAAAACAAAAAAAACCCCTGCATATTAGTTTGACATAGGAGATGAGTATTTTGGAATAGCTACATTTCATGAACTGACGTTCTGAGCCTGCAGTTTATAACAAAGCAGTTTTCACCATCTGTATTTTCAGAAAGGAAAATTTTTAAATCTTTGAACTTACTAGAAACGTTGATTTTGCTTCTAATATTTGGTTTAGACTAGTAAAATTTTAGAGTTTGAAGATTATGGACAAATAGTGCTTGTTAGAATGAACATGGAATGAAAGCTTACCGATACAGTTTGTTGTATCAAGAAACAAAGCAAATTCCTAAAGAGTTAACTTAGAACACTGAAAAGCAGGTTGCGTGTTTTGTTTGCTTCAAGAATGTAGTGCTTGACTAGAGATAGAAGCCAGGTGCTGAGAACTAGTTACATAAGGAATAACATCCAACACAGAAGATGCTTATAAACCACAGAATATGTATACTAAGGCAAAAAAGGAGACAGCACAAGTAAAGAATGAATGCATTTAGTCAAATTATGTCAAAAACGAATATTTAGCAAAATAAAGTAGGAATGCAAAGGAGATAAGGTGCAGAATGAAGGTCTGAGCCCAAAAGTCTCGCCAAGTTCGCCAGCATGGATCAGCAGAACAAAGAAAGTTGAAAAGTTCAACCGAGGAAGAAGAGATGGAAACGACCCCTCGAGGCCAAAGTAACCAGAACAACCACGGAAAAGACACCTCAATAGGTGACTCCACCTCAGTCTCCTCCTAGACTCTGCCTAGTATGAATATTGTAATTAGATATGGCAATCTTAGGAATATGCATATAAAAATGATGTAATCTCTTTTTGAAACTGTACAAATATTGTAACCCTGCATTAAAGAATTTGGAGCTCTTTGTCCAGCGCGAGCTGGGAGCTCCCCAACGTTGCTATAATAAATACCTCCTGCTTAAAGACTAAGACTGGTCTCTGAGCAGTTTTATCGTGCCTTTTGGGGCAAGTTTGGCATCAATCAAATATTTTGTTAATATAGTTTTGAAGAAAAACCCCTAACCCACCTATTATTCTGGACATAGCCTCTGAATCAGATAAGACAGTTTTATACAGGTATTTAATTTTAAAAAAAACCATCTACCTGGATAAATCCTGGATTAAACTAATAGAAAAACCACAATTGCCATTTAATGATTAGAATGTCATAGGTTGTTGCATGTTTTTTAGTGCATGGTGGCATATCATTAAACTTAGAAAAATTATAATAGCTCTGAGAACAAAAACTTACTGAGTCCATGAAATGTCATCACATTCACACTGAAATAATCCCTTTAGACATATTAGCAAAATTTTTTACCAAATGATACATACTTGCAAATAGATTTTTTATAAAAATGATTTGTAGAAACTCAGAATATACTTACCACTAGGGCTCCTGCTCTTAGCCCAGGATCATATGGAACTCTAAAACTTTCTGGAAGTTTGCTGCTCTGTAACTTTTCAAGCTTTTGTCTCAGCTGTGCAATAACTGCAATCAAAAGTAAGAAAACACACTGAAATCAAAAGTTGGAAGGTAAAAAGGTTATAGGCAATCAAACTTCTTAAGTATCATGATTTGGCTAAAAAGCTCTGTTTAGCTACTACTTAAATTGCTTTCCTCGTGATGTCCTGATTTTAGGAATGGAGGAAGACTCTTTTAACTTGCACTATCAATGGTCAGGACTATTTCAGATACCCAAAGGTATTAGGTAAAGTCTTCCGGCACCTCACAAGTCCTGTGCTTTCTCTGCAGTGTTAGAAGCATTACATAGTGCTTGGTATCCATCTGAAAACTCAAGAGATTACATTAAAATGTCAGCTTTCATTTTAAAAACAAAACACGGTAGAACACACAAAAAATGCTTTGCCCTTATAACTGACAAGAAATGCAGACAGAATTGTGGCTTTTGAGTTCTTGTTAAGGAGACAATAGAGAGATACTGAATTTCCTATCCTCCTACAACTGGTTTCATAGTGCAGCCTTGTTAATCTCACATTCCAGTAAGAAGAAAACTTGCTGTATATTATATGAACAAGAATTTTTATGTTCACATCTAAATTCAATCTTTTAATTCATCAAACTTCAAGCTTCTGAATTTTCAGCTCAGAATAGTACAGATTACACAACATATGACGTACTTTGTTCATCTCAGCTAGCAGGTGGTAGCAGCATAAGCAATACACTGGTTATTACCCTGCATTAGGATGAAGACCTGAACACTGTTCTAAAAGAAACTGTAGCTACAGATATGAGGATGCATATACATGTTCTAGTAATTTTAGAGATAAAAGAGTAAAAAATAAACTGTACTGAGAAAAGCTAGACATGGATCTGGATACTTAACACAGAATCCTAAACGTAGAATCATGGATTAGTTTGGGTTGGATGGGACCTTGAAAGGCCATCTAGTCCGACCCTCCTGTAATGAGCAGCAACATCTTCAACTCAACTTGCTCAGAGCCATGTTCAACCTGACCTTGAGTATTTCCAGGCACGGGGCATCTCCACCTCCCTTGGCAACCTGTTACAAGGTTCCAACACCCTCATCAGAAAGAATGTGTTCCTTAGGCACAGTCAGAATCTGCCCTCCTTGAGTTTAAAACCACTAATCCTTGTCTTGTGGCTGCAGGCCCGGCTAAAACACGTTTCCCCACCTTTTTTTATAAAGTCTCTGCAAGTTTAGGAAGGCTGCTGTAAGGTCTCCCCAGATCCTTCTCTTCTTCAGACTGAACAACCCCAACTCTCTCAGCGTTTCCTCACAGGAGAGGTGCTCCAGGTCTCTGATCATTTTTGTGACCATCCTCTGGTCAGGTCCATGTCTGTCCTGGCCCAAGGGACCCAGATCTGGACACAGTGCTCCAGGTGGGGTGTCACACAGGCATAGGAGAGGGGCACAATCATCTCCCTCCACCTGCTGCCCACACTGCTTTTGCTGTAGCCCAGGACACTTTGGCTTTTTGGGCTGTGAACACACACTGACCGAAAATGAAGACAGTTCAAAAGCTGCTATCAACGTAAGAAATTCAAGCCAAAAGAATTAGCCAAGAACTCACAGAACACAAATGTCACATCTATACTACAGGGTTTTAGAAAAGAACTACCTAGCTGTGCCTGGGGACCAATGTGGTATCTCTTCTGGTAAAAAGTAAATCTAACAGCAATAGACAGAAGATAATATGTTGACTTTATAATTAGACACCTTTCAAAAAAAAAACCCCAATAACACCAAACAAACCCAAACCAAACAACAACAACAAAAAACCCCTAAGAAAATCCCCCCTGCGAAAAACACCTAGGTTGTAGTAACTTGGGTCATGAAACAGCTTTCTAAAACTTAACTATAGATTTCTTAGAAAAACGTAGCTTTAGTTCAGTAAGTCTCCTCACTGTAATGTAATGTAATTTGAAAACTGTATGCCAATCAATTCAAGATAGCAAAGATTAGGAATTAGCTGATTTTAAAAGACAAGTAAAGGCACTTGCTAAAACAATTTTCAACTTGATCTGGCTTAAGAACAAGGTGCTATGTCTTAAGAGATGAAACAACTGCATAGACACAGTCTTGGGAAACAAATCATCTAGTACAGAGTGGTGATGAAAGCAGATAATCGCATGAAAGATGCAATATTATGACCTTAAGAATTTATTTCTTATTGCTTGCTGTCTTCAAATATAAGCAAAGAGATTACATGAAAAGTGAAAGAAACAGTCTGACAGCATGATCGCTACTGGAATAGTATGGACCTAACAGGAAGGAATTTATTATTTAAAAAAAATCCACAAACACTGGAGGAAGAAATATATATAGAAGAATTAGATGAGACTGCAAAACAGAATGAAATGAACAGAACAAAACATTCAGACTGAAAGCATGAATGATGAACATTAGAAATGACAGGGCAAAAAAGAAGCAATAACCTAAAGAATAAATTTTATGATATATATTTTTAAAAACATAAGAAGTAGAGGATGCTTGTAGGAAAAATTATGTCCTCAGTAATCTGAGAATAAACTACATTAGATATAGCATTAGTAGGGCACTCCACAGTTTCAGGAAATCTTATTTAGTGAAAATGTCAATTATATAAGTCATCTTTCAATGTTCTGCTGTACATTATATACAAAGATTCTTTAACTTCAAAACCTGGTGGGTGTTAATGTGATTGCTTTCTCTTGAAACTTTTTTCTTTGCCCACATATCCTTCAGAGACAACGTATTATGGAATCCACTGCTGTTACAGACATCTGCAAGGCTGTAAAGTTTCTTTCCAAAATACAGGATTCTGACTAAATCCATTTAGGTTATAGACTATTTTAAGATAAAATTAGGAAGTTGATTAGAAACAGTATTTTACATGGGGCTTCAGTAAATCCCTTAACTCACACTACATGGTAATTCAACAGACACATTATATACTGAAGAATAAATGCATAGTTCCTTCAATTTTCTTTTGAAACACCACCACAACCACTTCTGCATAGCCAGAGTAGAAAGGCTCTCCAATCCAAGGAATTCCTGGCCTGGAACAAACCAAGCTGAACATGCAAGGAGAGATTTTTCTACAGCTTTTAGAACTTTAAAAGCATCATATGTCTTCTCGCACTTCCTCCCAACACCAACCAAGTAACAAGAATGATGCTTTTAAGGAAGTTGGGGGGGGGGGAGGGAAAAGCAGGCAAACCCCAGAGGCGAATGGGCATTGCATAACCCTGCTGTGACATCCAAAGCAGTGCTTACAAGAACTAGAAATAACAATACCACATCCATGTCTCACAGGGCAAATGCTCCTCAAAGATGAGCTTTGTATACTGAGCCCTGATCCACCAGCTACCTTCATGGCATAGCAGAAGCTGCACTGAACTCCTCCCCCATTTTCTTCCCAAGAGTCTTTTAGTGAGAGCATAGGGTAAGGCTATGTTTCTTGGCAAGTGTAATTTTTTATGTCCAGTTGATATTTGTGTTCTGGATTGTTTCTTTCTTCAGTGCTGGCATTCAGCTAAGGGTTATGTACCAGAACTTAGCTGGTTCCCAGCAGAATGGCATGAGGTTCAAGAAGACAAACCAAAGCATGGGAAAGCGGGTGTCTAGAACATTGATAATCTTCCCCTTTTGCAGTGGAACGAGCAAACTATTCCTGGTTCAATCATTATTTGTTGGGAAACTTCTTGCAGAAAATGGACATGTGAGCGACCTCAGTGCTTTAGATGCAGTTATGCTGCCAGGCCTTTTAAGACTGCAGTGAGAAGCTGCTTGTAAGAAGCCTCTGTGGAGATCAACAGTGAAGAAGAATGTAAACTTACAGAAACTGCAGCAGAAGAATTGAAAACCATCGGCTACAGAGAGAAGTCACAAGGACTTTATTTTACACCAATAGAGTTGCGTGTTATTCGTATTAACCAGTCACAGGGTGGTTTGCAGTGTGTGTGCTATCTGGGTTATTTAAGGGGTGTTTTCACAACAATAAACGGCATTACCTTGATCATATTGGTCAGTTTGTGGTGTCCATAAGTTTCCCTCGCAATAATTATTAGTCTACACAGACATTTTAAAGGAAAATTATGCCCTTGGACAGTCATTTATACACAAATTTTCTAAATAAACAGTAAAATTTGCTGCCTAGTTTTCACACCCAAAGAGAAAAAAACGTATTATTACCAAAAAAAAAAAATGCCTGTTAGTAAATACCTTGAGAAGTAACATCATACTTTTCTGCAGAAACCGATTTTATCTCCATTGTGACCTTATGCAGCAATTCAATTACTTGAACTTGCTTCATGAAATCATGAAGCATTGCTTTCCCACAGCCCCTGAGATAGGCTTCGAGGATGACTGCAAACCTCTGCTGATAATGCATGGACTGGGCAATCTCGCTTCTTAAGAACCAAAACAAGAAGTGACCAATTCTTTTGTTCTGGAGGTAAAGAAAAATACTACAATCAGCACACATTTCTCAACATTCCTCTAGCATAAGTTGGCTGTATTTTGAAGTACTTACTCTCAAACCACGTTTTAGCAGAAATCTGGCTAATGCGCTGTCATGATATGGCTCAAATTTCACAGCCTGGGTAATACAAACATAGAGGACATGTGTTATTAACACATTTAAGATCCCACTGCACTTACACTTCACCACTGTCATCTACAGAACACACTGCTGCAGGAGTAGAAAACATATAACAAAGTAGGTCTTTATGAGGCTTCTCTGCGTCTCATTCAAGAAGCACTTCCTCTTTGCAACAGGTTATTTTCAGGTTTATTACTAATGTGACAAAGCAAGGCATGGCGTATATAACCAGTGAGACTGACCTGAGATGTCACATGCAATGTGAGCAAAACATCATTCCCAGGCCATAGGAAAACCTAGCAAGATCAGGAAACTGTCTGAAGTCTGACTGACACTGAGAATGCCTAAAATTATTACTGCCAGGTGAAATAATGTATTTGTAGTCATTCTTTAATAAAAATATCAACAATGAAGTACTTGTTTTGGACAACCTCCACTACTTCAGGAGTAAGGCACCAGGGTTCATTGCTAGGTTCTCCAGAGACATCCACGGGATATGGGAGCAGCTTTTTGGAGCACCTATCTGACCTTTAACTCCTAAACAATGATAGAATAAAGACTCTGACACACATCCTATACTAACGGAGTACAGTTAAGAGGAAGACTTCACCAGAGCTTTTCTTTTAATTACTCTGTGAGAACAGATGCATTTTTTTCTCTTCCAAAAGCTGCTTCCCTCCACCCAAGCCCACAGATATTTCCAAGCTACTGCCAAAAAAAGTGTGGGGGAAAAAAGTCAACAACTCTTTTCAAGTGTCAGCATTGACATTTTTTTGCTGTTATTTTCTTCTGCATCCCAATAACCAAGTGAATTGGTCTACCAGAAAACTATCACACTTCAGGTACTGGGCTGCGCCACAGAACTCACTTCAACTTGTTTTTCCAACTACTTCTTTTCTGTTGCTTCAGAAACTCAAGTTTATAGGAGCTTTGTATTAAGTTTAATGGTGGAAAAAAAGTATGCATGTATATCCTATGGCAAGAAAAAGAAATAAGAAGCATACAATCTCTGAAACAGAGTCACAAAATCCTGTCATGGACTGAGGGGGTTGGTGAATGGCTTCAGGCTCTGGAAATAGAGTGCCAGGAAGCAGCCTGTAGGGAGATTAAGGGAAAACAAAGGGATGCGCAGAGAGCCGGGTGCATGTAGTATGCTCAGCTTTCAGAAGCAACTAAGTATGCAAACCTCTAGCAGTAGTTATTCAACAGAATATAATGGCTCTTTCAAGATCACTGTGGTCCACAGCTTGCAAAGAAGCAACCAAGCCATCAGCAAAGGTCTCCTAAATTCATCGAGCAAATCATAGTTTTACGAACTTGTAAAATTACTGTGGCACACAGGTGCTTTTTTATCAAAATATCAACATGATTTCTGAAATGTAAATTGTCCTGTGGGTTTATTCTACAGAAAAAAAAAAAAAATCAAACTTTTTCAGTCAACCTTCTAGAATGAAGCAACTTACAAAAAGGTCACAAAGACAGGTTCTTTCCAGCTGCTGGCTAAGAGACAGGCAAGAAAGCCAAGCACCAGAGACGGACAAGAAAGCCAAGCATCAGACTTGCCCTTCTGCTGTATTATAATTCTGCAGGAACTGTCTTAACTGTCTCTGCAATCTTGTTTTATTTCCCCAAACAACTTCATCTTATTTAAGAAGGATAATAAGAACTCACAACTATAAATCGATTTTACCATATATAGATCCTTTTACTTTGCGTATGAGATTAGGAGGTATGAGGGGTTTTTAATAAAAATTAATTTTCACTGCAATAAGGTGCCCAACAGCAATAACTATCACATAAATTTAAATAGATTTGCTTAGAGTTCCAAGAAAGCCTATTACAAACTTCATTCTGGTATTTACTATGCTTATTGTTCTCAGTGCATATCCTTGAAAAACAATTTAAGACTGAAATACATCCACACAACTGACAGTTTCAAAACAAAACCTCCTTATTAAAGTTGCAAATATAGTTTAACATCACATAGTATAAAAAATGTGTTATGAGCATCCTTTTTGAGCTGATGTTTTAGAAATAACTATTTTAAAAAGTCATGCCCATTTTTCTTTTTTCTTCAAACACCAGCTTTCACACAGGAACAATAAAAGCTGGCCATTAAAAGATGTCTGCTGGCTCTTCATCAGGTCGCTGCACATACCCTTGTCTTGTCAATCCAGCAGAGGAGTTTTGCTCACTGCCATATACATGCACTACAGTAACTGGTGTTTGTCTTGAAAAGGATTTTGTTGCATTTTAACTATCCTATCTGTGTTTTATCAACTGCACAGAGAAGGACAGACCATTATAGGAAGCTAAATAGGCTTATTTATGGCATGGTTGCTTCTATTTGGGATAAAACTGGGAGGAAATAAAACGCTTGATTTCTAACTCTAAGGGGAGGTAAAAGGGAGGTTAAAAGAGTGAAATAAGCCACAGAGCTTTCATAAAGGCATGCACTTGAAAGGTGATGACCATTTGCAGAAGAGACATTTCAGATGTGTCTGTTGGAACAAAGAAATGGCTGACAACCATTCTCTGAAAAATGCAGATTTTCATATACACCGTGGTACCAAAACTTTGCTGCAGGATGCTGACAGCCTATGTTCCATTGTTAGCTGAGAAACAAAGACAAGGAAAGCAGTAGGGAGGTAAAAGTTGGAATCTAGCATTTTTTTCCTTTTTAAGGATGGTAATCTTGTAACTTCTTACTACATCTCTTACTAAAAATGACACAGTGAAGTTAAGCCACTATAATTTTATGCTGCATATTTTATTGAACTGTTAGAGGGATTTATTCTTTCTAAAACTTGTACTTCCTGAAAACAAATTAAAAAACAAATGGAAAAAACCCCAGTATTTCCCCCATTCTCTCAGTCCTTTAGATAGCAACCAATAACCATACTAAACTCCTAATTTGGATACAAAAAAAAAAGCTAATAAAATTGCTGAGCCACATGTAGACAGCCAAAGCTCACAAGCCAAGCACATATATATATATATATATATATATATATATATATCAGCAGCAACGTGGGAGGCCCAATGAGGTAACCGCGACTCCTTTGGTTAAGGCAGAAGTGCATAAATTCTACCTAATCTTCAAACAAGCAAAGACAAGGATAGGAAGGCTTTGTTTAAAGCACTACTGATGTGCAGCAAAATCTGAAATACTAACTTCCATTTTCCTGGGAAAGCGGGGTCTCTCTGAACCCACAGAAATGAACAAAATTCTGCAGCTTCCCCAGTTGCAGCAGTTCTATTTCCATTTTTTTTTTTGAATTTTGAATGCCAATTTTGTCCTCTGATTCTCTGAAAAAAAGTATTTCCTGTTTTGAGGGATGACAGCCTTTCCACACAAACCAGAGCCCTGTCAGGTGCAGAAAGCCTAGGTAGTCATGTGGCTTCAGGGAAGAACAGAGGGTTACCGTTTCCATCACGCACCAGAAGAGACTTTGCTGCTGCCCAGGGATGGCACCGCATTGAGAAAAAACAACCAAACAAATTTTCTTGTATAACTGATATAAACCTTCCCAACATTTCATCTGGGAAATCCACACACAGTGATTCAATGACATTAAACCCACAATTTTTTACCCAAGTTCCCAGAAGTCACTGCAACATACTGTGTAACTACACTGGTGTTCTTGACCTAAATCCCAACTCCAGATTTTTCTTCAGGCCTTGCCCATGTCAACAACTGCCTTTACATTCTTTCTGTCTAAACTCTTTCTGAACTATTGGTAAAGTCAGTCAAAAACTCTTCGGTGTTGTGTGATTCAGACCTCATAGGAACAAGACTAGAGACAGCACAGTTAGGATTTACTCCCACCATCGCTGTGCTGGCATTAACAGTTTCCAGAAAAACTTACTACTGTAAACACAGGATGCAAATTGTAAGACACAAGGCAATGGTAACACAAAAACAGTGACACAGGCAAAAAGCAGAAAGTAGAAAAGTGTGTTTTGTGTTAACCTGGTTACTACCACTGCTTTGACTACTAGGGTCTACTAACATGACCTACTAAAATGCAAATGATGATGAGGTAATGCAAATATTCTTGGAAGGCAGAGTTCAGGAATACAAATACACCTTACCTGCACAAGCTGTAAAAGATAATGAAGAACATCGTCATCTTCTAAACTTTCCAGTTTTTGAACTGCCATTGCTCGGACATTTTCGTCTGAAAAGTTACAGTCCAGAAGTTGCATTGTGAGTCCAACATCTAAAGTGCTCTGATCCCAAACCTCTTTCTTAGCTAGCAACTGGTAGGTTTTGGCCACTATTTCTTGTTGTCCCCATTTCACAGAGCTAAGCAGCTTAGGATATGCCTTGGGGTGCTTTATGCTTTCATATCTAAAGTGCCACAACAGTTCTTTGTCCTCAGGAGAAAGCGGATTAAGTGGGTCAGTTGCTATGATTTCTTCAAGTTGCTTGCGAAGCTGGTTGGGCATTTCAGCTCGGGTCCTGTCCCCTGGGGTGTCTGATGCTATCCTGTGCTTGGGCAAAGCAATTGGGTGACAATATTTGTCCAATACAATAGAGATAGCCATTGAGTTTTCTTTATCCGGGTTAGTTGCTGATGTGAGTTTGTCTGCATTAATACTTCCTTGCTCTTCCCCCTTGCCCGGAATTTTCCACATGTGGAGCACATACTCTCCACTTCGTAGCAAGAAGCGGTGATCTATCAACAAAAGATTTACATAATAGAGCAGCTGGGTTTTGCATTTTGAATCAGAGTTGGAGGATTCATGTGACTGAACACTTGCCTTTGCGGATGGCCCCTGTGCTTTGCCACAGTATATCTGAAGATTTAGAAGTGCTCCTTTAGGCAAATCCTTGATTTTGATATCAAACTCCAACCAAATGTTCCACAGAACCTCCTCGGTAAAAGGCTTCGATGAAGTTCTTCTCTGTGAAAGGAGCTGCTGCCCATGTTGAATGTTAGCCTCCACAAACACAGTAAGATCAGTATTTCTTGGTAAAACTGGGATATCAATGCCAATTATTTTCACTCTAAATTTCCTATTACAATCCCACAATGAGATAGTGAAGACTCTCTCATGATCTTTTCCGTCTATTGTCAATTGTTCGTGATACCCTGTAACTCCTGTACAGTCATCCACCAAGGGCCATTCTTCCTTCTGAACCTCATCCTCATTTGGGTCAGGGGGATTGTCTAGGACAAGGTGTATTTCTTCCCCATTCTTAAGGCACTGTCTTATCCAGTGAAAATCTTTGATCGGTGTCTCTCCAATAATGTACTCATCTCTGCCACAAATCCTGAGAACAAAATCTAGTTCACTATGATCTTCAGGAATGTCCATCAAAGATTTTTTCTTTGCCATTTTTGTGAAAAAGCTGTGAAGAATCATATCTGGAGTGTCATCTATTGACACTTTAATTTTCTGACTAGTTGTTCCTCCATGTATGATTATGAAAATGTTATTATTAGTAATCTTTTTAAATAAATATTCTGGGAGTGGCTTAGATGTAGTCCATGGGTGCATTGCATACAATTTCGGATCTCTGCAGGCTACCTCTATCATTCGTGGAGTGACTAATCTACGACGGGTAAATTCTAGCTCATCATCATGAACATTGCTTACATCAGTGACATCATAACCAATTAAATCATTAAGCTGCCGCTGAAATTCCTGAACTTCTTCTGATGGTTTTTGTTTCTGGACAACATAGATCTTGCCTACCTTTTTCTGTAACACTTTCCAGTACAGTATGCAGTCCAATGTCTGCAACACTTGATGTTTATCATAAATCTCATACCATTGCCCTTTCTTCTGATACTGCAGAATAAACTGATCCGGGGTGAATGCATGGTAGAAGTCTGTCGTTTGACTCATCTCTATTGCACGCATCCAAATCTGTGCTTTCATTTGCTCAACCGTACAGTTGCCAGCTATTTCAAGTAATATCATTTCTGGTACTTTAGTATGTTTATTGCTTGTAGGTAAAATGAACTCAATGGATATCAGTTCCATGGATGAAAAACTACTCGATGTACAATGAGGTTTCATTCTTCTTCTCCTTCGTTTGTTTTCCTCTCTCAAAACAACAGGCTGTTCATGATCCCCCAACTCCATGCCAGAAGAAGTCTAGCAAAACATAAAAGTACTTGATTACCTTCTCATTTACATTTATCTTTACTCTTATTTTTTAACTCTTCCTAATTAAAATCATAGGCCAGTCAGAATCCTGCCATGTATATATTTTTTACATTTCTGCTTCCCCTTAAATTCTGATCACAAATAATTTATTTACATAGACCACCTCAGATGTAGTCCATTTGATTCAATACAAAATATAAATTTTAAAAAAAGTCCCAACCAACCCTCCAGTGATTAAATAATTAGAATGGAACTTTCAGACATCCTTCCCAGATTTTACTGAGAATAAGCAATCTGAATGTACAACCTCCACATTGATTTCTTCTTGCTTCTATTTGATCAAGCACTGATTCTTCTGCTGCCTCATCTGTTTCGATGATGGTGATGTTAACATAAGTGGATTTTCACAGAAATCAAAATACACGCTACTGTGTATGAACGAAATATGATCCCACTGAGATCCCGGAATGGCACAAAGTAACAAAACAAGCAACGTTTGCAGACCGAACCAACGTGAGTCTGTTCTCAGTTTCTTCTGTCTCTTTTCAGTGACAAGGAATCAGGATTTCCACCAAAAAAAAAGCCTTCAGGATTCTAAAGACAGGAACCATTTCTGAAGACATATATTTAACATGCATCTAAATTCAAGGCTAGTGTCCTTAGATGTACTTCTTTTAAATACACCAATTCACCACACCCATAAAATCCATCCATTTTCCAAGTACACAGTCCCAGTATGAACTACTAGTTTGTTACAGAAGAAAAATCTCCCAAGCTGATGTTGACCTATTACCTTATACATTAAATCACACCGAAAACACCGGTGAAATAATATCAAACATAAGTAGCCTACCTTATTAGCATTCAGTAAACAAAAAATATTGTTGTACACAGTTAATCTCCATTGAACAATATTAAAGTGGAAATTATTCACCGAGAGCTCGGAAGTGGAAGGCAGTGCTGATTGAGCACACTCGCACAAGACAAGTTGCCACAATATACTGAACTTCCTTTCCAAACAACACTTTCTACACATAAAATCTTTCTCTAACTGCTGGAGAAAACTAAAATCAGTGTAATGATGCCTTAGCAAATAAAACAAGCAGAAAAAAGTATAAAGTGTTAAACTGAAACAACATAGCACACGAACTAAAATTCTTTTTTCAAGTTCCAGAAAGCAGCAACTGTGGACACACCACCTCTAAAGTTGAGAAAGTAGAAGGAAATATTACCTGCTTATAAAACAAAGGCTGAATTGCTGAAGACGACTCATTTGTTTAATTTTTGAAGTTCCTATTTTTTTAAAGGAAGATCATTCACACAAAAAGTTTCTTTGTTTAAGCTGTTCTGCTTTTCTTGCTCGCCCTCATATCCAGATGCAAAGGAAGTGCTGCACTTACCAGGAAGGAAGTTTTAACCAAGCTGATTATACATATGATTGCTCATTTTAAAAGAAGTCAGAATGCTTTTCCTGTTACAACAGTAAAAATAACACCAACAGTACACCAATTTAGCATATACGCGTAGGAGACACGCTTAAAGCCTTTTAAAAATAGTAAAGAATAATCCGGGCAATAAATCTAATGAATTTGAGTAAAACCTTTAAAACCAATACATTTTTGAGAGGTTACTTTATGAAAGAGTTAAGTACAAATATTAGATAAGAGACAACTAAATCTGCAATGTTTCATTACTTTTATTTTCACAATGATAGCTGTTTGAGGCTCAACCAACTTAAATTCACTGGAATTCTTTAAGCCTGTCTCTGTACAGGCATCACAAGGAGACTGTGTCTGTCAAGGATCTTCCATGGTAACCTCAGCAGTAGAACTGCTGGGCAATCTTTCCCCTAGTACGATTACAAACACACAGGGAAATCCACTAGAAATTATGAGTTCAGGAAGAAATTAAACCGTAGACTTTCAACCCTAATTCTTGTGGTTAACTACAACCTGAAGAGCTGTGCCTTTAATATATAAAATGCCCACAAGAAAAAACATTTGGGAAAACACGTTCAAAACAAAAAGATGGAAAAATCTCTAATTGTATCCTTTTTCCTTACGACTGTTCAAGAGAAATACTGACCATTTTGAAGAGCAACAAGCAGTGCACGTCCTACAATGGTGCATATCCTACAAAAGTCCTTCTTGAGAAGGAAGAAAAAATATTAAACAATTGAAAAATCTTTTAGCAGCTCTGAAGTGGTGGTGCTTGCACGCTGCCTATTTCTAAGACATATTTTTTAATTAAAAAGGGGAAAATAACATTCCCACTGTAGTGGCAAAAATGAGCCATTCTCAGCCTCTGAAATAAACACTTTACACAGGTTAAAACACAGAAAAACACCCTCCACCATGCACACAGCTCTTCTCTCTTGGAGCATCATTCTGCTTGGCAGTTAAGATCGATTTCTTTTTAGAGGCTATTTTTTCAGAAAGGGAGTTTGGGGAAGATACACTCCATCCCAGCACCTTTTATCTTATAAAGCCAGTATTTGAATTTGCTAAAGGTAGTGGCAAAGTTACCCTCAACATTTTGTTGCTGACATGAAACCTACTCATCTTGGCCAAGTCACCTCCAGCATTCATCCTCCACCCATGTGTAACCTGCCAGCATTCATCAGTCACAGTCTCAGCACTACACACTGCATTCCTCTCTTGTCTCATATAATTTCTTAAATGTAATGTAGTTACATATTTTTCTTCATTTAAACAAGCAACTGGCAT
Organism: Grallaria varia; assembly: GCA_013396735.1. NCBI lineage: Eukaryota > Metazoa > Chordata > Aves > Passeriformes > Formicariidae > Grallaria > Grallaria varia. Next base: position 193,014 of record VWZG01008499.1, read on the forward strand.
TAAGGGTTTTTTCACGCCAACAGGTTACATAGATTTTTTGCAACTAGTCCTTGTTCTAAAGTCATTATGCTGCCCCTATTAAGTACACTTGGACTCATTTCAGTTTCATTGGGTTCTACAGATCTAAGAAAGCTTCCAGGTTTAAAATGTCCTCAGCTTGCTGCTATGTGCTACATACCCAAGGATTAATTTTTCAAACACATATAGAACAAATAGTCCATCTCCTGCTAAGCTCTTCTAGCACTACTCCATTGATCAAGACCATCAAGACAATCAAAGGCAGCATCTCTGCCTTTTGCAGCAGAGAACTGCCTTGCATAACACTCAACAAATGCAGTTGTTTCACAGTCTCATCCACTTATAAAGGCAGGTAGTGCAACACAGTAAAAGTTTCAGATATTTCCCCCAAACTGAAGCAGGATACAACACAAAATGCATGGTACTTCTGTAGCTGCCCTGCCCATACAAGGTTGTTTTATCCCTCAAATTCATGTGAGCTGTGACCTGTCATGTCTAGTCCAGACCAACCCAATCTCCACCTCCAGTTCTGCTCTGACCCCTTTTCATCAGCTTCAGAAGGCAATTCTCAAAGAGATGATGTCTCTTATCCACCTCTATATCCATTTTCTGCTAATCCATATGTTGGCAAAACCAACTTGCCTCATGCATATGCATCATAAAACTTTGATGTTTGTAATAATTTGAAGTAAGTTCCTAAAACCTTTGTCATACCTAAGTTTTACCTAGCGTATTGACATTTCTATATATCTACTGCAACAACACCCCCAAAAAAAGGAAAAACAATCACTTTTTTTATTTTTAATTCCAATGAGCCTCATCAACCCTGAATATCCTTGTCTCATGAGAACTGTCCTACCATGGGCGCACACATCCTCATGGGGTGCAGTAGAGCAGGAGGAGGTGGGTTTGTAGAAGGTAACCAAGGCAAGTAAACAGTCTTGCCTTTGTCTCCAGTTTGTTCCTATCTCTTCACTCAGGTCAGCAATCTGACCGTAACAAGCACAACAAAAAATTTGGTTAATTTTCAGCTGGATCAGTTCCTTTATCTGACTCATCACTTGCAGGAATGGTAGGACAGTGAGGGAAGAGAAGGGAAGGGAACGGAGCCAGCACAGTTAAACTGAGATTGAAACAAGATTCACAGCAGAATTAGGAGATAGATTAATGAGTAAACTTGTTAAATTATTTGAAAACACTGGCTGAAAGGTGCTTTGAAAAGACAATGTGGTATTATGATGAATTACTTCATATATTCAGCTAGAAGACATTTAGGATAGCTGTCAGCCTTCATCGCTTTCTTAGGAATGTGTTAGAGTTCTGCTAGTTACTATTATGCTTATTGTACATTAGTTCCTGCTTCTAGTTTAATCCATCACATGAAAACGTTATTTTAAAATTATTCTTTTTGCTTTAGTGTGAACTCCTTCCCGGACAACTTAATCTGCAAGAAAATAAGCACTCTCTACCAGAGTAAGAATTACCTCGTGCATACATTATGTAAATATAATAATAACGTTTACATTCACAGTTTTAGACAAAGTTAACTTAAAAGATACATTTAAAAAAACTAAACCAAAACTACCATGCTATGACCCAAACCTTTCTAAGCAGCAGTCTACATCTACTTGCCTGCACTGTCCTGTATCAGGAGACAACTTTGCATTTGCTGGACAGGAGTAAAATACATCTTCCCTACACCTACGGTGAACTTTGCAGGTAAGGTACAGCACTAACACGTTAAGGATGAACAGAACAACAAAAAATCACTTTGCTCAGTTTCTTTGTCAGATCCTCTAGCAACTATTACCTCTCATGGGAACTACATCAGGGCAGGTTCCCATTTGCAAGTAAACGTCACAGGTAATGCAGTCACATTCCTCACCAAAAAATATCCAATCAGCAGATACACCTTGGTCAGGAGGTTGTTGAGTCAATCAGACTGTTATTACAGCTGTAGCGCTCTCAGGATTCTCCTGCCTTCACTAAGTAAGACCTTAGCATATTTTGGTTTCTACACGAGTTATCCATTTGGGGCGGACTGTGGAACAAATAGTAACTTAAAGCTGCCTCCAAAAATTTAGGTGAGAATTTCGGCAAAGCTCTAGTTAACTGGCGTTACACAAGCCATGGGTAACCTGCCTTCAAAGCAACACTTCCGAGAGTTTGCAAACACGGGGATGGCAGCTCTGGGTGCTGCTGCGGCACACTCGCCACATGGACACTGTCCTGTCCCGGCAGCTCGTGCCGCTTTTCCAGCACTGACTCCAAACTCCGCGATCTGATGTGCACCAACCACCAGCTCCCGAACGCCCCCAGCTATTGTTTCAGACGATTTGTGGTGCGGGAAGGTTTTATGGTCTGCATGTACCAGACAGACTCAAGAGGTTATTATTTGTTGTATGAGGAAACACAGCTATTTACTGTTTGAAAGCCACGCTGCAGCGGAGCTGACTCAGGTCGTAAGACCCGAGGGAACTGCTGCCACCGCCTAGCGCGGTCCTTCGCTTCGCATTGTTCCATCCACCGCTCCATCAGCGTCCCCAGCGCGTTCTCCCTCACACCGGCACTCCCGCTCGGGCCGTGCCGTGAGGCGGGGCCGAGGCCGCGCAGCTCGGGGGGCCCGGCGGGGCCGGGGGCGGCGGGGCCGGCAGAGCGACCCCAGCCAGCCGCACACGCCCCGCGGGCAGGGCCCCGAGCGCGGGAGACCAGAGGCGGCGGGAGCGGCGGGCCAGAGCCGGGGCTGCCTCCATTCCTCCCTCCCTGCCTGCCC
>VWZG01008499.1:196029-328163 GCA_013396735.1 Grallaria varia
GGGCCTCCCCGCCCCGCCCGGCCCCGCCGCGGCCCCGGGACACCCGGCCCCGGCCCCTGCTGCGGCCCCCGGACACCTCGCCCTTGCCCCGGGACACCCGGCCCTGACCCCCGGACACCCGGCCCTGGCCCCGGCCCCCGGCGCGGCCGGATCAGCCGCAGCGGGTGAAAGCAGCACAGCCGCGGTGCGGGTCACTCGTCGGCACAAGTCATGCAGGACGCGTCCTGGTGTTAGTACGGGCAGCGAAACGTGGCTGGGAGCAGCTTCCAGAGGTATTCCTTGCCCAGGCCCCCCAGCCCCGGGCACTCCAGCCGTGCCCCGCTGCCCGGGGCTGCGGGCGGCGCGTTCAGCACCACGCCCAGGGCAGGGACGGCGCGGTTCGTCTGAGCTGCCCCCAAAAACCCCTGGATGTGGACACTTGCTCCAGTGCGGTGGCCTTCTCCTCTGGAATGATTTTCATACTGTCGGATTAAGTGTCTTCTACAGGTTGAGCATCTTGCTTGTCTTATTCATATTTTTTTTTTTTTTAAACTATTTTTTTGTTCTAAATTGCTGTGTTACTGTTTTCCCACTGTTTTCCCCTCTCCAGACTGGGCAGTCCTGGATCTCTTTTTTTAGGGCATGTTCCTTAGACCTCCTGTGATTTCTGTAGCTCGCCTCCGGGTTCTTGCCAAATGGGCCACATTGTTTTTGGAAAGCCCTGCACAAAACTGGACATAGTAGTATTCCAGCTAAGGCCTTGCCAAGGCTGCCCACAGCAGGAGGATTAATTCATCAGCCTTACAGTGCCAGGGCTCCAAATGCAGCTCAGGAATAACCATTCACATCCAATTCAAACAAACAACTCCCCCTCACCACTCTTTCCCCACTCTGCTGTCTGTTTGGCTCTGAACGGAGCTGAGCGTTTCTGTCTCTGCAGGCTCTTTTTTGGAGTGAACAGCAAAACTCTTTCCATGGTTATGTTGAGACCTCGACCTCTTTGACCCAGATCTTGCAATGAGATTCCCAAGTGAACCCTGTACGGCACTGAGGGCACACACTTGCCCTGAAAGCCATGCTGATATTAGGTCACATCTTCAGGGAGCCCTCTATGTGACCATAGTTTGCCACAAAGATTATTATTAACTTCCATAGAAATAAAATATCAGAAGGAAATAACCAGTATGTTACACACAGATCCTATTATAAAATAGTTGGATAATTGTTGTTATAGCATGGATGAATCCTTTTGACTTAAAAAATCATTTGCGTGACATTAAGAATCATAATAGCAGCCTGAAGCAGAAAGTATTTGAGGAACTATTGTATAAACGTGGAGTTTCAAAATGAATATCCATTACACTGAGCTGTGGCTGTAAGGAATCATAACTTGGTACTGGCCTCAAGTTCCCCTTTTTACAAAGATGAAAGCAAAGCAAAAACCTTTGACGACATTCACGTGATGTGTGTGTAGCATAGAGGAAACACAGTGGAGACTCACTTCATGGCTGGTTTTGCCTGATACAATAGGTAATATCTGTCAAAGAAGTTCAGCTCTGCACAGCATGTGTATTACTGAATGCTTTAAAAGACATTTAAAAGCCATATCAATATAGGAAGTCTTTTTTTGTTGTTGTTGGCTGGATCCCCAGATGGATCACTCCGGGAACACAAGTGTAGCCAGTTTGGCGACTAATCCTGTTAAAATCCATGGACTTTATTTGGGGATGCACAAACATATGGAGATTTGAGCAGCTGAATAAAAAGACTGTCATTTGTCAAAAGAAAATTATAGAAGGAATAATTTACAGCAAGAGCAAATGGCACATTTCTTGTTGATTTCAGCTAGAATTGTATAACATTTTTAAATAGCTATAAGTCAATATAATGTTATTTGCAATAAAAGAATAAATTACTTTTTATATTTGAAAAAGGTTGGTAAATTGAAAATCTTTTCAGGATTTAGTAATTAAATAAAATGTTACATTTTTGCTGTTGATCTTCAGCTCCTCTCTATACAGCACAATTTTCTTTATTGCCTTTTTTGGCAAATAAAGTGATAAAATTTTCCTGTAAACAAGGATATTCTCCTTATAGGTTGTATATTCTTTGGAAATATACATTAACATTATTTTATTCCTGTTCATTTCCAAATGTGACTTAAACCCTTTCCCATAAATTATCTGTTCACTTCTTGGGTTTTGGGGGTTTTTTTGTTTTTTTGTTTTTAAGTCAAGAACAGCCTGTACGATAAATTGAAATGCATATTTTACCATATCAAAAATGGAACTTAAGAACAGTCAGAAATACCATAGCTTAATGAAGGAAGGTGAAGAACACAATTTGATATTTAAATGAAGCTGATTTAATCAAAATTAGTCATGCAAAGAAGCAATCATTTTGCTAATATAATCTTGTGGGGTGCAGTCAAAATGCAATTATTTCCTTTATGTTCTAGCTGTAATAAAAATATGACAAGGAATCGCCATCATGATCTTAAATGGAAGTTTTGGAGGTTGGAAAAATGTAAGATGGTATCTTTTGTGTCCTGTGCACAGTCAACATCAGTTTTTATGTTCTTTCATGGAGAACTGTGAAAAAGAATAACAGCCACATTAAATGCTCAGCAACAACTTTATATACTGACATATGTTGGAACTGGATGTAAATGTTCTGTTGTCATTGACAAACTGGGTTCATTACAATTTAGGAAATAGTATCTAATAGTTTGGCTTGGGTTTTATTTTCTATATTGCCAGCAAAGAAAAAAATTAAATGCAGAAACATTGTAAGTCTTGTAACAACAAAACCAAAACCTACTTGTCTAGTCCCAGCAATAGCTACATTCAGTTTTGTAATTTCTTCTTTATGTAAAGAAAATAGAAAAAGCATCTTTTGGGATACATTGTGCATCCTCTTGGAATGGTAGGTAGCTTTCTCCTTTCTTGACGGATTCATAAGCCTGAATTTTCTAGTTGGGTGTAAATACTTTATGATGCATCCAGTGCAGGATTTAAAATAAATTGACAAAATTTCCATACCTTAGAGCTCTGCTGTGAAAACTGATCATGTAAATATCAGTTTGTATTGTATCAGTTGTATTGACATCATTGCTGTTGATTTGTCCATATGCACGATCATATGGTAACTTTGGTAGCAAAGTAAGTTTTTCTTCTTGCTATTACTTGCCAACACAGAACGAGAGTGAGCTGAATTTTAGTTTGTTTTGCATCATGTTCTAGGTGTGGTAGCTGCTTGTGTAAGGGATATAAAGCTAAGTGTTGCCTGCAGATCTGTGCTCTGTTCACCGTTTTATGTCATGGGAAAGGCAGCTCTTCTTATGCCAGTTCTGGATCATTGCCTGGGGAAGCAGTAGAAGGCTCTGGGTCATAGGGGGAATCCTAAAGAAGAGCAAATTAAGGCTGGGTTCTTGCTGCATCCCTCTGTAGGGATGCCAGTGGGGAAGTAAGTCCTCTGTGAGAGGTCTCCTACATGAGCTTGGGTTCCAGGGGAGAAGCTGGGTCCGGGGGAACTTTTAACATCTGCTGGGCATGAAAGTAGCCTTGCGGCCTGATCCAGAAATGAGCTCTGTGAACCTCTGTAGGCAGAGCAGCATCAGGAAAACTCTAACAAAGAAAAGAGAAGTCTTGCCTATCTCTTTCCCTTCTCCTCCAAGAAATACCCACTCTTTCCTTTTCCCCTGATAAATCAGGATTCTGCATAAAATCCCTTACTTCAAACACCTTAAGCTTTGCAGACAGGAAACAGCAGGTGTTCAGAAGCCTTCAGAGGTACATCTGCTGAAGATTTACTGATTTAGCTGCTATACTTCAGAACAGGTATTTAAAGCACAGGGGTGGGAGCGCAAGCTGTTTCCTCTGTACCACATATGTACCCACATCAGCTGAGATGTAAAATTCGCATAATACCTCTTATTGGCTTGAATGCCTATTTTTGTCTGTTCATGTGTGTATGAGTTTGCCAGAGAGAGATGTACTCCTGGTGGTAGCAGTATGTGTGTAAACAGATCTTTAAGATCACTAGTTATTCCAAAGGGGTGGGGAAACTTACAAGTTTTTGTGGCCGCTGACAGAGGTCTCAGTATTAGGGGGTGGTGATGCAATATTGCATCATCTTGTGGTGTTGGGACTTGACAGAGGAAATGAAAGAGGTCAGAAATAGAAATGTAAAGAAAAGGAGTTCACACTTCCAACAAGACCTCTAGTCTAATATCATTATTTTAAGTGCTCTTAACTATAAGGAACAGACAGGAATTCTTCAGTCTCTGGAATTTTCTGACACTGAAAATAATTAGTCTAATTTGTCAATACATTATGGGGTTTCTCTAGACAAGCTCTCTGAAATGTGTGGCTGTGTTATCTTCCTGTCCTGATATCTTCATCTTTGAAAATTTGTTCAGCTGTATACTCACTTGTTGATAAATCCTTCTGTCTGTGAGGAGGTAAATATATCTACACTGCATAGGAGTTATGCAAGGGTAGACTTTTATCAGAGGATTTCTGTATTTTTGTTGTTGAAAATGAGTAGTGTAAAATGCTTCCCCTTTAAACTACCTCATTGCCTCTCCCTCTATATTGAAGTAACATATGCTTTAGACACAAAAGTGTTTCTTACCAGAGTTTCAGGCACCCCACAGGCTAATTGATCTGCTGTCATAATATTCAGGAATACTGAAGATATTCAAGGAGGAATCTATTTGTTCCACAGAGTTTAGTTGAATACAAAATCAGCTTCAAAAAAAGCTCTTTCCCAGACTGATCTTTTCTGGAAACACATCCTTAATTTTCTCAAACAGCTTCAACGGGTGGCCTTAGCAGAGTGTCTGGATCACATTTGGGGTTTTTATGGGGCTGAATAACAGGATTTTGTTCCAAAATGCTGGATCCCTTGTACAGGAAGCCTGTGGGCAAGACTTTTTCAGGAGAAGGCTGGGAGCTGGGGATCCTGTTGGGATGTTTGCATCTGTGACAACACTCCATACCCAGGAGACAGTACTTAATCCTAGTGGTTGCTTTGCTACATAAACACCTTTCCTCACACTGAAATATAAAGCTTCTGTCTTTACTGACAAATCAAGGCCTTGACAACCAGCCAGCCAGCACAACCATGATGAGTAAAAAACCAGTTTCAGAACTGGAACTTCGTGTATTTGCTTCCTAAAAATAAAAGCTAAGGAAAGCTGTTAACCTGAACTTCCACTTGGGAAGTGTCAACTCTTGCATACAAAATGAGGACATCACTATGCTGTGGATATTAGTGCTTCGTCATGTGTCAGTCTGGTCTGTATAGTTGGTCCCCATTGTCTATATCAGCCAAGGATGGTTGAAGAAAAACATGGGAACATCGCCCAGATAGAACAGCTGGTATTGCCAGACATCCCGTGTATTTTAGGACTCCCTAAATTACCATCACAAATATTATATTCTCTGTAAAATGCATGTCCCCATACTTCTCTGCTAGCAGTGGAAAGCCAGGCCTCTCCAGCAAACTTTTCTGAAGCCTCTTTAGTCTTTTGCATTTCGCAGCATGAAGCCTGAGCTGTGCAGCAGGAGTGGACATGGTAACTGAGCCCAGTTTGAGTGCCTTGTGGAAGGCAGTAACTGCTGCAACGTGCTGGTCAGAGCCTGCTCTTCTCATCCTCCATGTGTCCAGAAAGTAACCTGTGCCTTATTCTCCCCAAAGCCCAAAGGGAATGTAGCAATGTCTGTCTGTGCACCACAACTCAGCCGGAGTCCTGTCACCTCTGGTGTCTGCTTGATACCTGCTACACTACCTATGTGTGATAGAAATTATGCCTCCTATTTCTGCAGTTAGGATGTGTCAGGTGGCCAGTTCATGCTTTCCAGGGCATGTAGGGCACCTAACCCAGCTATGTTGGCCAGGTTATGCCAGCTTCCCCTCATGTAGCTATGTGGCTGAAAACAGGCAGAAGAGGGCTGGGCACTGGATCTCTTTATAATTGTTCACCTGGCTGTCTATCAGCTACTGAACAGACATAGCCCACAGAAATAAGTAATAATCTCTTGAACAACATTCAGAGTATCTTTCATGCATTTCAGAAGCTACGGGAAGTCTTCCTAAATTCACATAATGAGGCAGATATGTAGGAGCTTTGTGTTTCATCCCAGCAGGGCGCAATTGTTCTTCTCTGGGAAAGTGATGTTCTTTCCCAGTATTTTTCCCATGTGTCTTCAATAACAAAATGCTTTGGATGAGGTGGTGTGATTTTTCTCCTTGAAGAGAGTGACCTAGTACTGGATAGACCAAATGCTGTAATCTTTCCAGAGTACATCTGTAGCCCAAAATGTGTGGCAGGGTGACATGAATAAGAATATAGAGATGAGGGACACATAGGAGGATACTAGGATGGTATCTCCTCTCTGGTCTCAGATGATCTAAAATAGTGCAGATTGTCTTTGGAATCTTCCTGGACTCCACTAAAGAGTAGAAAATAAAATGGATGCATAGAAAGTGAATCTGTGCTATGTTCAGAGGAGGAGAACAGGAGGACTCCACGGAGGAATGATGGATATTAGGAATGTATAACAAACCCAAATGAATGAGCGACTTTGAATACAGAGTTTCAAAAATCCCTCAAGAAGAGTGATTACAAAGGGCTGCTTAGCAGAGCTTGTTTTAGGCACAGAGGTTGCTGGTACTGGGACAGCAGGCACTGTAGGGCTTGCTCCTGAGGAGTGGCTGCAGATGTGGTGGGAAGCTGGTCCTTATGAAGGAGGATCAGTGCTGTAGAGCTGGCCCTGAGGAAGGGTGACCTGCTTGTACAGGACTGCATGGTCCCTTGGGTGTCAACACCTGTGCAGAGAGTAGGGCCTCTCAGACTTTCAGCAAAAAGTGAAGCCTGGAAGTGGCTGAGCACTGGAGATGGCAACCACACTTTGATTAGCAATTTTCCTTATTTTTGCCTCTGCTTCAAGTAATTGGCATCACAATAGTTGTAGATGAAAGGTGCATTTGAAAAGGCGTTGCTGGGAGTTTTGGAGTTGAGGGTTTGCATCCAGGAGGCTGCTAATGAAGGGGAACAGTCCAGAAGACCATGGCTTAATTGTTACATACCTGATACATTAATCACCTCTGTTAATTCAGGAAAGAACAGTGTTGGCTGAGATAACTCAGTTTCACTTGGAAAAATAGCAAAATACTCAGGGCAGTGTCTGTCTGCTAAGAGTGAAGGCATGAAGCTGATTCATCTGAAATTCCACATTTAGCTTCCAAGATGCTTCACTACCAGTGAGGTGAGTACCATGAACTAACCTCACTGAAACTTATGGCAGATAAAATGTATGGAGGCCAATGACTACACAAGCCATTCCTAACAAAAATATTACTTAGGTTCATGTACAGGAAAAAAAAGATATGTGTTAGGGTTCCATGTAGCTAAGGGATGAAAAGTGCAGAGCTGAGAACACTGGGTGTCCGTGAAGGATTGATTTTGTGCATACAGGGTGCATGTGCAATGGTGGTGGTGTTTGTGTTGGCAGCCATTTAAAGGGAACTTGGCATTACCCCATTTTCCACCCTTAATTCCATGAAAGGAGTACAAAAAGCAGGGATTCTTTTTGCTTGTGATTAGGGAGGGAACCAGCTGTTTGCATCTGAGTTAGTCTGATAATCTCATTTAACCAAATTATGGATATTGAAACACTGTGGAATTTGAGATAAGCAAATCCGTCACGGGTCCTGCAGTCAGGGAGAAGGGAAGGTCTGGTGTTTGATGTGCTTGGAGAGATACATGTGCAATTTTGGCAGTGCACCTTGCCAGGAAGTTGAACACAAGTCCAGATTCAGCCCATGGAGGAGGCTTTAGATCAGGCTTTGGAGATGTGTAGCTATCAGTGAGGAGTACAGAGCTAGCACGAACCCAGACCTTTCAGCTGACCACGAACACTCCCCATGGTATCACTGTACCGGCGCTTTGGCACCTCAGCTCTCTGCCCTGCCATCCCACCCAGGGACATGCCCCTTGCCCCCGCGTTTGCGCTGAGACAATTAAGGTGGGTCAGCTTTGGCGGGGACCCTCCCCAGCCACCACTGCCGCCAGCAGCGCTACCAGTGGCCGGGCCAGAGGGCGCAAAGCCAAGCTGCTCCTACCAGCTTTTGCTCTCCGGGGCCGCCCCTTCCCCTTTGCCCGCTCGCCTTGGCCCCGCCCGCCTGTGTCACCGACCGCAGGTGCGACGTCATCCGCCGGCGTGTGACGTCACCCGCCCCCCGGTCCGCGCCGGCATGTGACGTCACCCGCCGCCCGGTCCGCGCCGGCATTGCGTCATGAGTCGGGACAGGGAGATCCTGGTGCTGTGGGGACACCTGCTGGGCCGGCAGGAACATCACCGGGGCCGTGTCCTGGCCGTGTGACACCGGGAAGGGCGCTGGATTTCTGCCTGTGCCTCTCCCTGGCTCACCCATGGGATGTGGAGGATAACGTCACTCACCAGAGTTACCCAAAAGTCGGTTACCAGAGTTACCCACGGTTAACCCACAGTTATCGTGACCCAAAGTTACATCCCTGTTTTCAGTCATTAATATCGGAATGTAATTAAAGATCCGTAGGGTGTGGGAATACAAAGTATTGTGTGTGTTTATGGAAGAGAGCTGGTGAGATGATTTTGACACATCTGTGCTGCAGCTACATGTGTCATCCAAAATGAGCGTTAGCAGAGAGTTCACATCCCACCAAATCATCAGATAAATTGTGTCATGTAAGCACCTAAATCCAGTTCTGGACATCCAAGATGTTCTTGGCAGAGAGGAGCAGGACAGGAAAGAGCGTGACTTTTCTTGCTAAGGACAGGCTCCACAAAAGAGCTCGATGGGTCAGCAGTGCTGTGCCAGAGTTGCCTCTCAGCTGCCCATCATGTTTTGGGCCAAGGGTTTACCAGAGCTGGGCAAAGAACTTGGGTTTAAGAGCTCCAAACACTTTTCAACTTGCCTCTGCCAGGAGCGCCTGGCAAAACTCACCTCTTCAGGTGTGCCCCATAGACCAGTGAGGCTTCTGACATCTCAAGGACACTAACTCTCACACACAACGCTGGTCCGAAATTGCCACTGAGCAATATGGGTTGCTTGCTGGAGTGGCTGCTGATGCTGTGGCTGGTTCAGGACTCCTGGCTGCTGTCATCTCGCAGCAATGTGAATCTTCCTGGCTCCATTTTAGTTTCCATTTTTATCATCCTTCTGATTTAATTTTCTGCAAAGTATTTCCCTTTCTTATACACATACCCAGGAGCACAGACACCGCCCATGCTTTTGTTGAACCTTTCCATAAGCCCTACACTCTCCCTTCTCTCAGCTGCTCAAATGGCTACATTTGAGGAACTTCCACACTTTATTTCTCCTGCTGTGTGAACCAGATAACCATTCCAGGCATGAAGGTCTGCATGAGTGATATCAGAAATACTGAGCCAGTCATGAAGCATCAAATGGAAGCCTAGCCTTTTTCCTCCAACCCTCTGCTTTTGTGCAGCCACCTTCTCTTCACAGCTTCTCAGGTAAAAGTCTTTGAAAACTCTTAAATGAAAGCTGCTGTCACTTCAGTTATGAGTCACAAATGGATATCTGTGACAAAATGTTATCTGCCAGAATATCACCATGGAATGTGGTAAAACTCTGCACCTTCACACCACCAGCAGATCTGATGTGTTGCTGATGAGCCGGCTTCTATTGTATCTCAGAAGTTAATAGTTATCCCTGTCACAGGAAAGAAGAGTCCAGGACAAATTATTAAATTCAGATGTAAAGATTCTAGCCAAGATATGAGCAAAAGGAATATAGCAAATGCTATCAAATTCAGTAAAAGAAGTTATGAAACATAAATACTTTTCTAGTAGTGTTAGAAGGGGATGAAGTTATATTTCATTCAAGAAAGAAAAAGAAAATCATACCACTAGAACTACATGCTGACTTATGGAAAATGATATTTTAAAAGGAGAGGTTTCAGATGAACAGTATGAAGTTGAATGGTATGCAGTAAGCATACTAGTTTCAACATTAGGCTTTTCTGGAACAAACTGAATGTTTTAAGAAACATATAGCTTCGAGCTGAAAGATAAATTTTTTAAATATTTGATCTTTATTAATAGGTTTAAAATATACTTATAATAATATCAAAATGGGGGAGGGGAAGCCTCCTTTGATTAAAAGATTTCCCAGAAAATCTGTGTGGGCAGGTAGAAGCTTGAGCTGACACTTTGGAGCTGGTGGTGGCACAACCTTCCTGCCTCCCTGTCCTCAGTCACTGGCCATGGAAAAGGGACTGTGTTTATTAAGTTGCAGATGGTCTTGGCCCTTCACTGGTCAGGAAGAAACCACTGAGGGCACAATAACTTATTTTTAGCAGGGAGAGCTGGAACTCACTGTGAGCCTCAGTGCAAGGGACTGCTGGAAAATGTGGCTCTTGGGCACTCGCTGGGTGGGCCTAAATTGAAGAAAAACCTGCTGTAAAGTTCATTTTCTCCCTGAGAAAAGAGAGAGAGAGAGGAAAGCAGAGAAGCTGGTTGTTTCCCTCTAGAGGAAGAAAGTATCTGCCTTTTGGCCTGGTTTGGTTGGAGTGGGTGTAGCTTGCTGACATGCCCAGCCAAGGATTTTCCAGAAGGGCCAGACCCGGGGACAGCAGTGGCAGATGAGCTTTCCCAAGTGGGGGAACAGGTCTTACTGTGTTCATTCACTCTGCAGAGGTGGGAGACTGTACGGCTGGGCCAAAGGCAGGATGGTTCTGCCTACAGCATCAGTGAAGCCAATGTCATCTGTGTTGCTGCTGTATGCAGTGACCTCCAAAGTATATCTATAAGGAGAAGGAAGAAATTTATGCACAGAGGTAGGATTAAGGCATCAGTGATGTACCACAGGCACCTAGGAGTTAAATGACTCAGAGGGGCTGGGCAGGGATATAACACAAACGGGGAATGTCTTGTGCTCACAGCCTTGCAGTGACAAATGGTGAAAATTCAGATGAGGAAATTTTACCCTGTGGTGAAGGAATATAGCACTGTACAATAAAGAGGGTATATTTCCATTCCTTTTCAGTCAGTTATGATGTTACTGTTTGTCTGATGTTTGTTTTATGATATGTAAGTATTTTATGGTTTGGATTCAATGGCTTGCCTTTTTTTGCAAGTGCTCATACAGCCTCATGTCACATAGCCAAATCCATTCATTAAGTAATTCAGTGTTAATAAAATAACCTTGATATTATTGGAATCTTTCCAGGTAGACAGCTAGCCGGCTGCTAACAGCTATCTACAAATGTGTAAGCTGAACTCAACACTGGATTGCAGCTGTTTGGCATTAACTGAAGCACAGTGTCCCGAAGGGTTGCCTTATTTTCAGAGCAACATGCAGCGTAGGGAAGTTTACTGTGCACGGATGGATTGCCTGAGACACATCTGCCTGTCCTGGCACACGGGTTGCCTGATTCTGGGATTTTCCAGTATTTCCCACAGGTAACCAGAGTGAACATCTGTACAGCACCTGCCTCTGGTTGGCCCACATTCTGTCAAAAAATCTTTAGGGAAGTGACAGATAACTATCTCTTCAGGATGGTAGCTCTCGTGTTCTCCCTTTGCCTTGTGTAGATCCTGATGTCCATTTTACTTGGGTAAAGTGTGATTACTTTCTCATTACTGGCCTTCAATGACTTTTTTCTGCTAGTAGTGGATATAGAAGAATTCCTTTGTGTCACCTCCGTACAGCTAATGCTTAGGAAATAGAAGAGTACACTGTACATTAGTGCCTGGAAAAATCCAAGAATGTAATCCTGAAGCATGCACACTACCTACTGTATGTATTTTAAAAACAATTTCACATCATCTGAAACTAGAAAGCCATATTTTTTTTTCTTTAATTGAAGATTCATGCATGTTCCATGGGCATCTCAACACCTAACTCAGATGCCTAAAATAAACACATGAATACAGCATTCATTTGCTACATTAGGACAAGACAAGTTGGATATTTTTGTCAGCCTTATAGGTTTCTATTTCCTCTTGGTAAATTACTTTGTTCAGCAGGTACCACCTTACATTAACATATTCCCAGTTAAAACTGGGTATGGTAAGAATCTAATTTTCTTCCTTTTTTCCCCCCTTTCTAATTATAGTCTCTGAGGCCTGATTATGGGTTACTTAGTGATGACAGATGCCTTTTACCAATATTTATTCCTTTTAAAATCAATAAGTGCAAAGTTTGTAAACAAAACCCACAAGTTTCCTTGTAGGGTTTAGTTTTCACATGCTAGAGGGGAACCCTGGGCCCCTGTCTGTGCCATGCTTCCCCCTCTCAAATTAGGCCACCTTGCTGCAGTGTCCTTCAGAACTATAATTTTGTCTAGCCCTGTAAAGTTAACTGTTATTTTCATCATCATCAGTACAGTAACTGCCACTTACGTGCCTGGAGGAGGATCAGCATCTCCAGGCTATCCTCTGGGCTTGATCCTGTGGAGACAAGGAAGCTCCTCACTAGCACATCCAGGCCAAGGCTTGATCCTGTATTATGATTTCTTTTAATAGTGCTTGATAGATTATTTTCAGCCAGGAATTTGCCTAATTATTCTTTGAATCATATAAGCTTTTGAAATCTGTAGCATCATGCAATTAGTTCTACTGCTTGGAAAAGTGTCTCTTTTGTTTGCCACCTGAGAATTTGATTTTATGCCTTCTAGATCTTGTATGATGAGAAACAGCACCCAACCATTTCCCATTTGTATTTCCCATAAACCTCTTTTTCACAGGCTAAAAGTTCGACCACTCCTTGTACAGAAACCATCCCATTGCTTCTTCACCATGTTACATTTCATATTCACAGCTTTTCTAGGTCTGTGATGTCAAAGTTACTGATAAGACCTATACACTGTATTCAAAGGGATGCACCATGAATTTACGGTTGCTTACTGATATTTTCTACTTTGTTCTCCTGTCCTTTCCTAATAATGTCTTTTCACTTAAATAATGTATCACCTAGACTTGTCTGCCTCACAGAGAAAGGAGGATGTTTGATTTGCACCTTTGCCAAGTCTCATGCTACCCAAAGATTTAGGCAGAGTTGTGACAATAGGTGCTAGAGAAGAAATACCCTCGACACATGGTCCAGTGCCACACATACACCAGAGCAAATGAATTCAAACACGAGCACAGAAGGAATTGCCCCTCACTGTGTGTCTGAGGTTAATCTTTGCTTGCATCCTTATGCAAATACATACTTGGCAAAGAGATGGTAATACTGTGTACTGCTGTCTACCTCAAACTAGAGCCGTGGTGCTTTCCAAGCAGTTGCCATGGCAGTGCAGGGGCTGTCATAGTCATCTGAAGTCATCGCATCTCTTGCACAATGTTTGTGAAGCCAGGGACAATGTTTTCACTGACTGGCAACTACAAATGGTCCTTCCAAAGAGGAATGATTGAATCCCACAATTCTGGTTAACCCACTGCAACACATCCAGTTTCATTCTTGATCTCTTGCCTTTGTAATATCCTTGAGTCTGTGTGGTGCACTGGATAGATACGTTTAGGCTGTGAGTTTGTGGTACTAGTAATGCAGTCTATTTATTAATAAAATTAGGTTCTTCTGGACTATTGCCCTTAGCCTGTCAGTGTGTCTCCTTAAAACAGTTCCTATTCTCCTTGAAATTCTTTCCAGAGTAATGTAAACCCCTGCTGCTGGTTTCCAGACCATGTTCATTGCACAGGACACCCACATTGCTCCTGAGCAGATTATGTTGTGAGTGCTAAAAATTCACATGGCTTAGAGGAAGCCTGAGCACAGTCATGGTGGAGAACTCTGTGGCCTTTCAGTCACTCCAGAGCACTCCACCTAGCGCTGATGCCAGCCCAGCTGCTGGCCACTACTTGCCACCACCACCTGTGGCAAGAGGATCCTCCCTCCCTCAGCATCCAGTACAAAGAGAAGGAAATGGAAGTGTGTGTGAATAGGCTCGAGTATATTCCTTGCACCCTCACAACCCTTGCATGGGGAAAGAAGAGAGGAGTACCACCACAGCACTACACAATTTCCACCCTGCAGCTGAATTTGCAGCACTTCTGTTGCCATTGCTGGCTGAGCCTCCACCAATGCCACCACCTAACCATGTCAAGTGGCAGGAGGCAAGAAGAGCACTCTGATACAATGCAATTCACCCTTTTCTTGTAGGCAGGTAAAAAGGAATGACATGGTTTGGGGACAGGTGAAAGAAAAATTTAAAAAAGAGACAAAGAAGAATATAAAAACAGATTGAGAGCAGAAGGCACTGCATGCAAGAGAAACATTACAGAGAGAGGAAATGAAAGTCGAATGGGGTTTGTTTGCATACAAAAAAAAAAAAAAGAAGAGGCATTAGCTGGGCATACAAGAGAAGTAGTAGCTGAGAAGGGTAGTGATACATAACAAGGTAAGACTGACTTCGATAGCCCATGGAAACAGAGAGGAAAATTTGGGAACGGTGGGAGCTCTTTCTTCAGGTTATGATTTGTGGGACTTGTTGTACTAAGGTGTTGGGTACATCAGTGGTTGAAGTCCTTGTCTCTTTGAAAAACAAAGGTGAAACTTCCGAAGTTGGTGGTGGCAATTCTCATTGCCGTTGATGGTGGTGGGGGATCTGAGGACTGCTGCCATAGTGGCGCTGGCTCTGCTCCTCCTTGTTTCTGCCTCTCTTTACCTGGGTGTAGAGGAGAAGAAAATACAGAAGACAGAGCTTCTTGTTAATTGTGAGTACCTGGCTTACAGAGCAAAACCGAGAGGGGGAAGCCAGTTCTGCAGCTGGCCACTACTACAGATCAGACCTCCAGGCTATCCCAATAAAATCTTGGCAGCGCTCTCAGTGCCTCTGCCATCTCCAAGGAGTTTGCTGTTTGAGTCAAACTCAGCCTCTTCGCTGATAAAAGCTGTTGCAAAGGAAATGAAGAGAGGGCCTCCTTCCCTCGGGAGCTGCTTTTAAGTTAATGTTCTTTTGCTTGCAGCTGTGTCTGCACCTGCTCTCAGACCTTCTCCTTCTGACCTGGACCTTGACATCCTGGTTTGACTTGACTTTCTGGCTTGGCCTCAGACCTGATTCATCATGACAGACCTCCTGGCTGATCAGTAGCCTGAGGCTGACTCATCACTGCCTCCAGACCTGCTCCTGATCCAGACTCACCCACTCAACTTCCTGACACCTCGTGGATGAGGCAGTGTTGTCACCCTCAGCTCCTGGCCTCCATACCTTCCCTGATGGAGCATCCTGCCTGTGCTGCCCCCAACACCATTCCTGTCGCCTTACAGAGCTCTGCATTTCAAATGCAGAAACTGTTAAATGTGGTGAAGAGTATTTCCATGTCAACTGAACTTGGACAGGAAAGAGGGGGTTTGTGCTGTTATATTATGTTGTGTTAAATATGTTCAAAATGTAACCAGTATTTTATCCTATCATAGACATAAAAATCATAGACATCTTGATTTTCAGAATAGTTATTTTGGTGATAAATTTAAAGTAAACAATGGCTCAGGGCCTACAACAATTTTGGGAGCCTATGGATCTTGTTTTTCTACCAGTGTATGACTAGTCAGCTCTACAAATTGCAGTAGTGCCAATGAATTATACTAAAGAAATCCTGCACTGTATTAGCCATCATTTGAGACAGCTGGGTTGAGTGATAATAGGAGAGTTCAAGTCAAACACAAATGTGCCAGATAACCAGGAGCTCTAGCCTGTACTAGGAGCTATATAGCCAAATGATTTCCCAGTGAAAACTCTTTAGCCTAGTTTTGATAGGTTTGTTCATCTTTAATATCAGCACATGACATCCTGCTGAAAATTATTCCTTTCTACTGGCCATAGCTAAATGATGCATTTCTAGATCAGCCCCTGGAGATGCTGTTTGAAGTGGAAGTAACCAGGGATTTGTTCACAAATATGAAGTGGTAAATGACTTCTTGGAAAGCTAATGAACTGGAATATAGTCCATGAGTATGGACAGGAGAAGGCTGCATAGGAGCTGAACTGACTTAGCAATGGCCTATTTGTTTTTGCCACAGATCTCTCCACTTCTACTCTGGGTGGTAAATAATTGATGTAGGTTAATTTAAAGAAGAGACTGGTAGAAGGAAATTATAAGTTTTGACTGAAAATATATCTACAACTGTGATAGAATTAATTTCACTTTAGTTAGGATTCCCAGAGGACTGCTTTCTAAACTAAGCATAAAATTTTTCTAAAATCAGTGGAGATAAATGGGTGAAATGCCCACATCCAGCTAGTCTACATGAGACACTTCAGTGATTTAAAATGCATCTGATCTAGTATGTGATCAGGTGAAGCATTTCCTTGCCATCCACTTGTCTTTCTCTGCACATTTTCTAATCCCTCTCTAATCTTTCCACTTCTATATAATTGGACAACTCTCCATCTTCACGTGTTTCAACCTCTCCTGGCACAGTAACTGTCTTCTAGGAAATGCCTGCCACTGGGGAAAGCCGTTCTATAATCTCTGCCTTGGTGAGCTTGATTTTTGCTTGTTTTCTCTTTGTCTTTTTGTCCAAATGTTATGCAAATAGATATTATCAAAAATGGCAACCATTTTCAGCATTGTTTCATTATCGGTAATTGTTACATCAGTCTTTAAGTCTCAGCCTTTCAATTATCTCTATTGTTTTTCTTTTCATTTTATTTTTTCCTTTGCTATTGTACATGGCATGCACATATCAAGATCTATCATATTCACTTTGTAACTAAATTGTTTGATTCTATAAACATTATGGGACAAAACAGAACATGCAGCAAGCAAAGTAAACCTGTATTGTAGGATATTGTACTATATTAGTCAGTGGGAGGAAGCGGAGCTTTTGGAAATCCCAGCTCATTTTGGCAGGAAGCAAATGGTCAGGAATTTCAGTGATTCAGCTTTCGGTCACGGAGGGACGACCAGGAAGATTCTGGATCAGGAAGAAGCTAGAGAAGGAATGGAGAGTATGAGGAATATGAAAGGGAAGATGGTTCTGGTGCATGTAATATATAATGTTGAGGATAAATGTGGTATTTCTCTGTTGAGGTATGTCCGATCCGTTGCTACAGAGCAGACACCAGTCTTTGTTTCAGACAAGACTTGAGGTTAGCCTCTGGCATCTTCATTTACACTTCTACATAATGTTCACTTTTTCCAAAGTGATGGGCCATTTGCAGTTCTCGCTGCCTGCAAGGGAATAATGAACGGCTCAGGCCATGAATTGCAAATGCCAAGCACTGAGCAGCTCCCTCCAGACAATGCGCTGGGACTTTAACTTTAGGCTCCCAGTGTCAAAAAACTTACGATTCAAAATGCAGATGTAAGATAATGCTAATGGGCAGTGAAAATTCTGGCTTAATTAGATGGTTTTAGTTAAACCAGAAGTAACCTGTACGTGGATACTCGTAAATGTGAGCAACAATGGCTCTTTGAGCTTATACTGAATAGGAGCCAGTATAAACTAAACTGAAAGATGCCACATAAACTGGAGTGAGTGGCCACACTAGGGCTTACCATGGGTTTAATTAAGTCAGTAAAAGATTAAACCACTACCATTTCTTATTTGAAGGAGCCTTCCAAAGGTGACTGAGGGGAGTGGGAATCAAATATACATAATTTATTAACTTCAACTACTATTTCACTTCGCAATTAAAGTTTGGGGCACTTGTGTATTTTGGAAAATATTTACGACAATTGCTGGTTGATAACGTTCGTATATGTTTCTGTGAGAACAAAGACATTAAGAAATTCCCTATATTTCTTAAAAGTAATTTTAAAATGCCAGTAAACGAGCTAGTCATCCACCTGGAGCCATTGCAAGTTCACCGAGTATGAATGAACTCACCTTTTTTTGTGGAGATCCTTTATAATAATGCAGATCATGTCTAGGGTCAGAACCTCAGCTACTGTCAGTTGCTGTGCCTGTATTGAAATGAAGGGTATCTACAGCTACAGAGGGAATTTTTTCCTTTCATTTTAAAATGTACAATCTAAAAGCCCAGTTCTGAAGGTATTATCAATCTATTTTTATTCTTTCTTTGTAACAATGATATAAAAAATGGTCGAAATAATTAATGTGTTCAAGTTATCCAGTTTTAATATTTATTGTGCACTGGCATGAATTCACAAGAATTTTATAAGGATTATAAAGAATACTATCAACCAAGCGTTACAGAACCGTAAATTATTAGAATATTTGGGGAAATTTATATAAATCACAGTTGAAGCGTTTTGAAGTGGGTTTGCATTGAAAACCAATGAAATACTTTCAAGGAATAGAAAATTACACAGCTAAAAGTGTGTAAATCAAGATCTCACTTTAGTAAAGAAATTCAGCTCCTGCGAGGTGAGGTGGCTTCACGCTCCCCACGCCCCGTCTCCTGTGCCGGCTCCCAGCGGTGCTGCCAAGGGGCCACGGAACACCCCCGCCCGTCCGGGACAGAGGGCCCTTGGCAGGAGCAAGGCAGCAGTGCGGAGATAAGCCTTCCAGGCTTTTGAAGCCCGTGCCTAACTTGGAGAACAAAAGAGAGATCCAAAAGGAGGTGTTAATGCTAACAGCCGACATCTACATAATAATTGTCTGCTTACAACTTTCACTGAAACAGAGAGATCAAGACCCTTTTCCACCTAAAGTGTCTGAAGCTCACTGTGAAAGTGTCAGAGGCGACCTGAAAAAAAAAACCACCAAAAGCTGGTTTCTGCCATTTTCCATTAAAACAAACACAGGGGGCAGTAAGGTTTGTAAGGTTCACTTGGACAAAGAGAACAAATGAGAGTGAGCCTAAGACGTGGTTCAGCGACACAGTAAAGCTGCTGTGAGTATCTGCTTAATAAAGCTACATCCATATGACATACAAAGCTGAGCTAGTATCAAATGCCTCTCTCTAATTCACTCAAAGCGTTTCGAAGGGTAACTTCTTTCCATTGTCTTCATGCTGGATCATGCATTGTGTCCTCTCTAGCCCAGCATAAAACATAAATCTAATATAAACACTGCATTGTATCCTGTGGCAAGTTCAAAGAAAAAAAAAATCCACTCTCTTTTCTAAAGTGGATTTGTCCTGCCAGCTCCTCTGGCGACGCACAAATCCGGTAGCAAGGAAAATGGCAGCACAGGCTGGAGGGTATCATAAAAAGAGTTTTTGAACTGACATGCTCAGCCACATGGTATAAAGAAATAAGATTTAATTAATAAGATTATTAAATAATTGCTAGTAGGCTTTAAGAAATGTCTGATTTGAGACAAGTGAATGAAATTCACATTTGTTTTAACAGTGATGGTGCTTTAAATGGAGTGCCTCAGGAAACAGCATGATCAATATTACAAGATGACATGGTCTGTGGTGTGTGAGAACCATGTTCTTGAGCAACATATTTCTTATGCTGGAATTATATTCAGAAAGCAGTACGAGACTGACCCATTTTACACCTCTGATAATACTGAAAACATACCACTTGGTCGTGTATTGGGAAGTAATGCAGATCATATTTCTGTTTTATAAATTATGATTATCATTTGAAGGATGTGCAGTAGGAAACATATTTTAGACAGAAATTGACTGAAGAAATAGAAGGAGAATGTTGCAGCAGAAATTATACGAACAGAAAAGAGAATTTAATAGAGAAGATTTTTTAAAAAAAGGAAGAAAAGGAGGAAAAAAAAGGCATTTCTTTTTCTCCGTCAGTGGAAGCATAGACTCACAGTATTGTGGAGGTTTGCAGAGACCTCTGCAGTCATCTGGTCCAACCCCACCTTTCAAAGCAGGGTCAGTTATTACAGGCTGCTCAGGACTGTGTACAGGAGGTTTCTGAACACCTCTGAGGTTGGAGACTCTACAACCCCTCAGTGCAACCCGGTTGAATGTAGAATCCCCCTTAAAAACGTTTTTTTTGTGTGTTGCTGCACACCCAGATGACGCCTTTTCATGGTGACAGTTTCTCAACAGCAGCAGGTCTCCTGCGGGCTACGAGACCACCTCCCACTGCTGTCACTCCAGCGAACGGCACTCCCCGCAGCCTGAGGTCTGCAGAGCTCCATCCTCCTGCTGAAGCTCCGTTGAGAAGTTAACCTAGAATGACACAACAGGAGAATAGGTATTCTGAAACAATCTAATTTGTGGAAGCTTCCATTCTATAATAAGAGTATTGAGGAGTTTTCCCCCTTGGGCTGGCATACTCAGTTTCCAAAACCTGCGCACTCTATGTACACTACGTCCCACCCTTCGATTAGTCTCCTAACCAACTTAATTGGTGAAGACAATACAATGTATCTCTCACCATGCCTCCTTTGCACTGAATTTCCAAAGATGATACAGTAGTTAAAGTCCTGATACTTTGTCTACAGTAAGGTTAACGTCTACTTTTGGAGTAGAAAATTTGGTAATAATATAGTCAAAGCCAAGAGGAGAGGTTAAATAGGTGGCTTAGGAGGACTGAAAAGAGTAAGAGAAAAATAAGATGAAATAAAAAAAGTATTAGCAAGAAAATTTTTCCCTTTGTATATAAACTCCAAGGACACCTTAACATTTTAAGGACTTCTTTAACATTCTTAACATAGACCGAGAGACCATTACCAACTTTCAAGACTGTAGTGACCACCAGCACTGCTATTATCAGCATTTATTAATAGCAGGGCAATAATGATACGTGATGCACAGTTTGCATGGTTATATGCTTCATATAATGATTTCTTCCCAGAATGTGAAAATAAATGTTAAACAGCCTCTGCTGAAATATCTTCCAGGAGTGCTTTCTGTATCACAAAGCGTGCTTCTTTGTGTGCTTTTATTTTTACTATTGCTACAGGGGTTTTTTTTGGAATGTATCAAAGTCTTCTGCTAAAATATGTCAGAGATTTTTTTCCTCTTTCAAACATTACTGTCAATGAATGCTATTAAAATAAAAGCTTGTTTAAAAAAAAATCCTTTTCCTCCCTCTGCTTGTATTCACTCACCATTTTGAAAGACCTTTCTGAAATTGTATTGAGGCAATGAACAAAGTGAAAAATTAGTATGTAATGACCAGAACCAGTGGAATACACTTTACCTCAGGCTCCATCCTTCCTATGCTGCTGCCTGAGTGTGCTTCTGGCTGCTGATGGATTCTGTAACCTTGTGTTTCTTTCTCTGCAAATGCTTTGTTACCTTTTAGCTCAAGAATGTCTTTTCTAGTTGCTGCAAGCTGGTGCAAGAGCAAAGCTCTGGGAAAAGAAATATTACATTTAATTGATGTGGATGCCCTCTTCTGTCTTCTAACAGGTCCATAGAGTAGAACCAGTTTTAATGGCCAGCTCCAGGGTCCACCTAGTCCAGCGTCCTTGTGTGTTAGAGGCTAGAAGAGGAAGGTTAGGGAAAGCATGTGAGACTTGCAAACATGGATAGTTACTTCCCCAGATATATTCTTCCTTCCTTTCCTAGCCCTTGACTTATGGCCTTTCTGAGCCCAAGGTTTTCATGTACAACAGGTATTGATGGACTTTTTTTGTTCCAGTCATGTCAAATCATTTTGAATGGTGTGCTCTGTGATGCCTGCAAAAGTACTAGGGTACGTTTCTCCATTTTGGGACCCATAACTTTGCTAGAAAATGAGCTCCACAGAGTAGCTACGAGTCATCAGAATTAAAAAAGAAGGAGAAGAAAAAAAAAGCAGCGTGTCTTTTTGGTCGTTTAAAGTTTTCTGCTTTATAGCTTCATCTGCTTCCCTGTCATTCTTAGATTATGAAAACTAAGACATAATAATTTCTTATCTGCCTTCTTTGTACTATCACAGTTTTATAAACCTATATCATATTCATCCTCAGCCATCTGTTTTTTCAGGCTGAAGAATCTTAGCCTATTTAATCTCTATTCATAGAGAAGCTGTTCCATATTTTTACTCATCCTAGTTGCCCTTCTTTGTATCATTGCTATATTCTTTTAGAGATTGTAAGACTAGAAATGCACAGTATTCAGGATTTGTGGAGGCACAATGGATTTGCATTCAGCAGAATGCTGTCTCCTGTTTTGCTTTCTATCCCTCCACAGCGATTCCTAACACCCTGTTTCCCTTTTAGACTGCAGCTGTGATTTCTACACAGAGTGATTTCATATTTTTTCCTCTAAGTAACTGATTGAGGAACTATTCTTGTGAATTATTTGCTTTTGTCTCTTTTAGAAAGTATTTTCAGGAATTTTGCCAGTGCTTGTCTGAGCGCTTCTCAGACCCAGGAACCTGATAAACTGAGTAACATCTGACGTTTAGTTGCTGCTAATGGGCGTGGAGTCATGCTTGCACGGCAAACTTTCCTGAAACTATGCTAAAGACATTTAGGAATCAAATTACCTGAAGCAGGCTGCCAGTTAATGCAACCACTTAGAGGTAAAGATATTAGAAAAAGACATTGGACAATAAGCCTGTTTCTGTTAATCTGGGTAGAAGAGCATGAGCATGCTGGAGGAAAAACACCAGCAGCAGAAGTGGCTTAATATCCAGAATTTTACAGCTCATCAGCAAGACTCAAAACTATGTGATCCTATGTACAGATAAGATTGTTAACATTTAAAATAATTATCAGTTACCTGTGAATTTTTTTATACTATGAAGGAGTTTTAAAAGAAAATAAAGTGACCATATTGTGCAGTGATCAGTGTACCAGTTTCTCAATTGGTACTTTGCTCCTCGTTCTCAAGAATTCTATAAAGAAAATAAATTCTAACAGATGATTGAGAACAAAAACTACAGTTATTTTTCTTCCCTCTTCTCTGTCCCAATGTAGACATTTCCTGTATTTTTAGAATAGTGATTATTAGAAGATCTGCAAAAAATTAAGTAATTGAGCCTATACATCTTAGTCAAACCATTTTGATCTACTTCTTAATTTTATTCATCTATTAAAGAAAGGCAATATTTACTTATGTAACTCAGGAGTACTGTGAGTGATAATTAATACTTATAAGAAGTAGTATGATTAAAATGAAGAACTATGAACTTCCAAAGGATTATTACTTTTATTATCATCATTATTACTGTATTGAGCTATTGGAAATTACTAAAAGATAGCCAATTACTGTGGATTTTCTTGAGATGACTTTGTAAGGCATTAAAAGGAGAGTGTTACACTGCAGAAAACTCATAAAGAAGTTGTAAAAGTGAGATTATATTACTTGCCTTAAAACAGTATTGTCCATCCTGGAAGCAAGAAAG
Source organism: Grallaria varia (assembly GCA_013396735.1). Taxonomy (NCBI): domain Eukaryota; kingdom Metazoa; phylum Chordata; class Aves; order Passeriformes; family Formicariidae; genus Grallaria; species Grallaria varia. The sequence continues at coordinate 219,192 of VWZG01008499.1, forward strand.
TCAAAATAATGAATAAATTCTGATTAAGACAAAAATGTGCTCATCTGCCTTTTCACTTGCAGTTATAGTGACTCATAAACTACTTGATGAAAATTTCCTGTCTCGGACTCCATGATTTTTGAGTCGTATGCCAAAAACGTTTGTAATTTCGGGAAAAAGGTTATGGCCAGTGGGCAACTGGGTTTCTGCAGTTTAACGAGGGCCCACTCGTTGGTTGAGCTGCTGAATTGGATACTGTGACAGCTCCTGCCACTGAGAACGCGAGCACAGGTCAGCTGCTGTGGCCCATCAGGTGATGAAGCTCTTACTAAGCTATGGTTACCCCGGGGCTGCGACCCTCATACACCAGAGTGTGACTAACGGCAGCGTGGCTGGATCACGAGATGCCTGACCCTAACACTTCCAGCTCTGAGCTTTTATTCTCTGCTTCATAGGACATCTCCTCCAGTTAAATCAATCTGGCTACATGACTGTGCTGTAAAGTACACCGTGAAATGAATCTGATTAAAAATGGCAGTAATACCATCATTTTGGAAAAGGTCTCTTTTTAAAAAATGGGTCATTTATAAAGCTGGTTTAGAATATGGCTGTACTTTGGGATTGTTCCCATGAAGATTCAAAATAGCTTTGATAATATCCACTTTAAATGGTTATTTGGATTAATATTCTTGAGTTTCCCACGAACACAAGTTGAATTATACTGTGAAGAAAATTAATTTATCTCCACTGGCAGTAAGGAATAATTTCTTATGCAGAATTTCTGCCTCTTACTTGACTGGATTTCTAGACATTCCAATTTAGGTTCTTGATGAGTTGAGAATAAAAGATTTCCCCATTCTAAGGTGAAAGATTAATTACAGAACAAAGACTGTCTATGAAGAAAAATGTTATTCCTCACCCTTTACCAATGCTGAGAGAAAGCAATTAGTTAGGGGTATAATCAAACCCCTAGTAGGACTCGTAGGGAAGGTTAAGCCATCTCTGCTCTTGCTGACTCCTTACTGTTCCGAGTGCTGGAAAGAGCTCTGGTTTAATTGCAACAATCCAGCAACTGAATGAGACACACCCCCTATGACAGCAATCTCTGAAGTATTGAAAATCACGATCTAAAGGGACATGGGTTTTCACAACAGCAGACAAAACTGCGCAATTGTAGCAGTGCCATGCAGGAAGAAATGGTGCTGTGGACTCAGAAAGGTGGTGACTCTCAAAGGGCTCAACGAGTGCAAGGTTTTACAGCTTTGTTGGGATATCGAGCCAATTCCACTGATGCTGTAAATATTTCAGTGTTGACAGAGCAGCTTGGGAGAAAAGGACATGACCCAGCAATGTGCCCTTGCCACAAAGAAGGTGAAAAGTATCCTGGGTTGCATTCGGGGAAGTATTGCCCGCAGCTTGGGGGATGTGATCCTTGCACTTTATTCAGTGCTGGTGAGGCCAAACCTGAAGTACTGTGTCCAGTTCTGGGTTTCTTGGTAAAAGAGAGACATGGACACAGCAGAGACAGCTCAATGAAGGGCCACAAGGATGATGAAGAGGCTGGAGCATCTCTCCTGTGAGGAAAGGCTGAGTGAGCTGGGACTGTTCAGCCTGGAGAAGAGCAGGCTCAGGGTGATCTCATCAGTATGTGGAGATACCTGAAGGGAGGGTACAGCGAGGACGGAGCCAGGCTCTTCTCAGTGGTGCCCAGTGACAGGACCAGAGGCAATGGGCATGAACTGAAACACAGGAGGTTCCCTTCAAACGTTAGGAAACACTTTTTCACCATGAGGGTGACTGAGCCATGGCACAGGTTGCCCAGAGGTTGGAAGCACCATAAAGGTCATCGAACCCAACTCTCTCCTCCTCACAGGAATACCCAAAACTAAGCCATATGAGAAAGAGTGTAATTGAGGTGTCCCTTGAACTCTGACAGGGTTGGTGTTGTGACCATTTTGCCGGGGAGCCTGTTCCAGTGACCAACTACCCTCTCAGAGAACTTCTTCCTAATGTCAAATCTGAACTTCTCCTGATGCAGCTCCACTCTGATTTCTTCTGTCTTATCAGTCTTTACCAGAGAGAGGAGTCTCCATCCTTGGAGACATTCAAAAGCCATCCAGGCTCGGTCCTGGGTAACCTGCTTTAGGCGGCCCTGCCTGAGTAGGAACTGTTCTGTGACTCACAATGTTGTTGACTGACCAGCCTACAGGTCGATGTTAAAACCCGCTCTGCAACAGGATGTATGTGTTTAATATCGTGTGAAGGACTTCACTGTATCACACCTGTCGACTCATTTTTGTCATTTTACTCATTATATTCATGGTTCCTCTTCGGGGGAGCTTGCCCATGGAAACGCCCTCCTAAATCTTTACTCAAGCACATTCCAGCCAACAAACCACCTTCACCCACCGCCCTGTGCGGATCCTCACCCTCGGAGCGAGGCGCGACGGCCCAGCGGGACCCTGAAGGAAGGGCCGCCGGCTGGGACACCCTGCTGGATCTGGGGGGCGCGGGGCGGCGCTGGGCTGGGGCCGGCCGAGCCCCGGCTGCCCCCGGTGCGGGGTGTCAGCTCTGTCCCCACGGTGCGGGGTGTCAGCTCTGTCCCCCCCCGGTGCGGGATGTCGGCTCTGTCCCCCCGGTGCAGGGTGACGGCTCTGTCCCCCCCGGTGCGGGGTGTCAGCTCTGTCCCCCCCCGGTGCGGGATGTCGGCTCTGTCCCCCCGGTGCAGGGTGACGGCTCTGTCCCCCCCGGTGCGGGGTGTCAGCTCTGTCCCCCCCCGGTGCGGGATGTCGGCTCTGTCCCCCCGGTGCAGGGTGACGGCTCTGTCCCCCCCGGTGCGGGGTGTCAGCTCTGTCCCCCCCCGGTGCGGGATGTCGGCTCTGTCCCCCCGGTGCAGGGTGACGGCTCTGTCCCCCCCGGTGCGGGGTGTCAGCTCTGTCCCCCCCCGGTGCGGGATGTCGGCTCTGTCCCCCCGGTGCAGGGTGACGGCTCTGTCCCCCCCGGTGCGGGGTGTCAGCTCTGTCCCCCCCCGGTGCGGGATGTCGGCTCTGTCCCCCCGGTGCAGGGTGACGGCTCTGTCCCCCCCGGTGCGGGGTGTCAGCTCTGTCCCCCCCCGGTGCGGGATGTCGGCTCTGTCCCCCCGGTGCAGGGTGACGGCTCTGTCCCCCCCGGTGCGGGGTGTCAGCTCTGTCCCCCCCCGGTGCGGGATGTCGGCTCTGTCCCCCCGGTGCAGGGTGACGGCTCTGTCCCCCCCGGTGCGGGGTGTCAGCTCTGTCCCCCCCCGGTGCGGGATGTCGGCTCTGTCCCCCCGGTGCAGGGTGACGGCTCTGTCCCCCCCGGTGCGGGGTGTCAGCTCTGTCCCCCCCCGGTGCGGGATGTCGGCTCTGTCCCCCCGGTGCAGGGTGACGGCTCTGTCCCCCCCGGTGCGGGGTGTCAGCTCTGTCCCCCCCCGGTGCGGGATGTCGGCTCTGTCCCCCCGGTGCAGGGTGACGGCTCTGTCCCCCCCGGTGCGGGGTGTCAGCTCTGTCCCCCCCCGGTGCGGGATGTCGGCTCTGTCCCCCCGGTGCAGGGTGACGGCTCTNCCCGCGCCCCGGGACAGGACGAGGAGGAGGGAGAGAAGAAGGAGGAGGCGGCGGCGGTGATTCCGGAGCCGCCGGGCGAGCAGGCGGACAGCGAGCGGAGCAGCCCGTCGGCGGCCTCCTGGAAGCCTTTCGGCGGCAAGTCGCTGGAGGAGATCTGGAAGGCGGCCACCCCGCGCCTCACCACGTTCCCCACGATCCGTGTGCGGGGCAGCGTGTGGAGCCGGCGGAGCCTGGCGGCGGCGCGGCGGCAGGCGCAGCGGATCCTCGGCGTGGACCTGTCCCCCGTGGTGCGGGTGCGCCGCTTCCCCGTGGCGCCGTCCTGAGCCCGCGGCGGCCCCGCTCCCCGCGCCTCGCCGGGGCCGCGGTGCGGACAAAGAGACCGGTATCAGTCACCTGTTTACATTGCTTTTGTCTGGATCGTGTTCTGCTGCTGCACTTTATGGCCCGCTCGGGCGGCGCCGGGCCCCCGGCCGTACCGAGGGGCGGCCTGCCGGGCCCCGGGCTGGGACCGCCTGGCAGGTATCACGCGTGGGGACCAAGTTCCACTTCCACTTTTTTTCTCTCCCATTGGGCTACCTCACTGGTCCAGAAGTCCACCCAAGAAATTATTTTCCAAAGGAACTTACTTTCATGCTTGTATAATAAAGCACCATCTGATTCTTGCTATTTTTTTTTCCTTCCCTCCCTCTCCCCTTTTCCGATGGATTATGTATGCTTTGTGGTGTTGCACTAGTATGTGCTCAGGGTATTTTGAATCCCAAGCATTCCCAAGTTTCAGTTTACTCTGATAAAGGATGCGTAAAGAATGGAGGTTCAGGACTTGTGGCTGTTCTTGTGCAAAAACTTTTTTTTAATTTCAACTTCATGGGCTTAGTGATATATAAAGATGTATTGCGCAGTATAATTGTTACACTTTTGTATCTAAAGTCATTTTTAAAGTTTTCTAGTTGAACTAAGTATTTGTTTCTATGGAGCACCTAAAGATAGAGTCATCCTGATATTTTATAATCCTTTTTACTTTAGGGAAGCTCATTTGGTCAACCTAAGTGAACTTAATAAAAGTTAAAGAACAAGTGGTGTTTCAGTTCAATGAAACTGCATAGGGATGGGTTCCTGGTGGAGTACATCACCGCCGAGGCGCTTTCTGTTGTGAGCTCTGACTTCGTGAAGAATGTAGCTGCTCATCAAAGCAATGCATAGGTGTCTGGAGGTCAACTACGGTCCCATGTTGGTGCTGACAGAAGTCAGGAGCTCGCGTGACGCAAATATCACACTGAAGTGCCTCGCTCTGCAAAAAGAGCAAAACTTGATACCTGATCACTTCATAACAAGCCAGCCCTCATTGTCCTGCAGTTGTGAGATGGTTAATGATGGATAAGCTTATTTAATATAATCACTTAATCACTTGCACCTAGTTTTTCTAATACACTTTTTATGGGTTTCACAGTCATCATCATGGCTTGGCTTCGCAAACGAAGATTTGGGAAGGGCTCTACCCACGCTTGCTGCAAGCGCGCTGATGGCTAAAGAGGCCGATGTGAGATGGGCAAGTCCGGTTGCAAAAGGCACAGCAGAAAGTCTCCATAGGCAGTGTTGGTGAGGCACGGTTCTTTCTGCGTTGTCTTTTCTCCTCCAGACTGATTCTGCGTGCGTTCTCAAAGGAATCAGCAGCGTTATGGATGGTGTGTCTCCATGCCTCCCGATTGGAGGCCAAAGTGAAGGGTTTCACAGTAGACTGATGAAAATTCAAGATGTAGCTTGATTATTTTAAGTGAAAAATAGTCTTTCATTCTATGCAATAGGCAGTCTGTCTTTAAGCTGAGTTATTAAAGGCTTTTTTTAGGTCTTATGCCTTGTAGTTGGTGTGTGAGGGAGAATACAATTACTTTCTTTTTAGGTTCATTTTTTTATGGTTGCGAGAGGAATAGAAATTGCTGGGTAATACACAGTTTATGTCCCTAACATCCTAGCTGGTGGGAATGAGTAACCAGTTTTCATAGTGGAATGAACAACTTCACAACTTACTTATAGAATCGTTTGGTGACTCTTAATATTTCTTTTCAGTTGTCTGTTGACTTCTCGTTGTCTGCTGCCAACAGAGGCAGTAAGATGGCTTGATGTATACAGACTGCTTGTAAAAACATGCTAGTGCTAACCTAAAGCAGCCAGCTTCTAAAAATGTGTGTATTTTATGTAGTTCTTTCTTACTTAGTGAAGCTGCAAATTTCTTATTTTTGCAAACTAAAGCTTAATCTATTTTGTATCCATCTGGCTTTTGAAATTGTTTACATAACGTTAGGCCGTCTGCTGATCGCTGTAGTAGTGCCACGTTGCATTTCAGAGGTGAATTAAATGAAAGTTCAAGGGCACATATTGTTGTGCTTTTTTTCTGGCTGTAATACCTGCTTAAATATAAAGACAAAATCGGGTTGATTTAAAGCCCAGAAGGCAAGCTGAAGTGTGACCAAATGCTGAGGCTCCAAGTATTTCACTTTTGAAATCCTCTTCAGAAACTCAAGAGTATCGTTACTAGTTCATGAAGTGTCTAGGTGATTTCAGTGCTCCTACTGTTAGGTTGAGGGGTTTTTTAGTATTCTTTTCAACTGTGTACTAAGAGGATAAAATGTAAACAGTTGTCTTGTGCTAATTCTTAACTCATAAGCAGGCACGGGACAGGCTCGGTCAGATTTCAAGGGCAAGAGTTAAGGCTGCCAGAGGTATGACGTGGGAGACACTGTGTTAAATTTGTGCTGCTCCAAATTTTTTGGGAGGCATATCCTGCAATGTTCTGTGTGCGAACAAAATAGAGTGAAGTAACTTAGAACTCTGTTGAGTGATTCTTGCTGTGTGGGATGTATGCATAAGGCTTCCTGATTTTTCTCTTGGATTTGCTTTGGCCTCTTGGTTTAGAAGTGTCAGCTTTGTTGGGAGTATAGTGTGCTTTGCTGATGCCGTTAGCAAGTTAGGTTGAAGTTTCACTGGAGTCTGAACTCCTCTAACAGCTGCATTTACAGATTCTTAACTGAGCTATTTCAGACTGTGAAGTCAGTTAAGAGGGGGAAACTTTAGTCAGGTTTTCTGGCAAATTAATGTGCTGAAATAACTTAGCAAAGGATCTGAGTACAGGGCAGATGTGGTGTGAAAGCCAGCAGGTCACAGGGAAGCTAAACCAGCTTATTTTGTGATTGTGTTCATGCAGTTTATGGCAATCCAGGACAGGATTATCAGTGGTCCAGCTTCTCCTCCTCTTTTTTCCTCTCAAAGCTGTGACTCCCACCTACCTCTCTGTGTTCGTCTGAGGAAGCTAAGCAATCAGAAAAGTCTTCAGTTTTCAGTTTGGCTTCTGTTCAACCTTCTAGCTGTAGACTAGAGCTGAGGAAGGTTGGAAAGGGGTATGGCAGTATTGCTGCAATATTGAGTTAGATACTTTTAAGCATGGAAGAAATAGGGTTTGTTTTATGAAAAGGGCTAATAATGCTATTGTACTCTTCCTATATATATGCTGTTGGAGAAAATGTAATGGATTAGCTGGACTTCTGGTCTGACTTTATGTGGCTGTTCTTATGTACACACTGAGCAGTGTGAGAGGTGTCATTTGCCTGATTTTAACTCAGTGGTGTCAGCATCCTGTTGCATTGGGCTACTTCTGAGACTGACAAAATGCAAGCCGAGAATAAATCCAGTGTACAATGCCCAGTCTACTTCAGTTAGCATTGCTGGTTTCATATTAAACAGGAATTTTGTGGTAGCCTCTGTTGCTGGAATTCTCTTGTAGTAGCTGGTTCCCTCCCTTATGAGCTCCCTTTATAGAATGGCATTGTGTATTGGAAGTTTGGCTATTTCTTTTACCAGCTCTGAATGTTCACCCAGTCACTCAAAGATTATTGAACTTCAAAATGCCACAGTGCCAAAAAGTACTGGACCCAGATGTCTGGGATAGAGTTGAGATGACCATTGGTCTAGCATGCTGCCTAGTCTAGGCTTTACACTCAAGAGGCGGTGCCTTCCTCTGAGTCATTGCATGAATACGTTTTTCAGGACTAAGCTCACAAAAGGAGAATGCAGTGCATTGCAAGAATTCTCCTGACTGTATTGTATAATAAAAGTTTTCACATAGAAAGGATCAAAGTGGTCCATGCAACTCTCTGTTGCTGGCCTGTAGACAACAAACTCTCTATATGCTCAAACCTCATGTAGGGCATTGTTGTAAGTATTTGCGGAAGGCAATTTTGGTACTTGAATTTTACTCTGAAGGGGTAGGGGATGTGGTGTGTATCTATATTTCCTTGCCTGTCAGAAGAAAATGACAGAATGAATCCGGTTTGAAGATTTCAGCTTTGATCCCAAGTAATTTTTCACTTACTATGTCTTCAGCAAGGCAGAGTCCTAGGCTCTTCATGTTATTTAAAACAGCTGACTCATGCTAATTTATGGTGTCTCAATGCTGTACTTTGAGTCCAAGGTTTGCATGCATATGAAATCAATACTACTGAAAGCACCTCCATTTCCTTTTGGCCCAATGGACAGACACAAAAATATTTTTTATTGCTATGTATGAGTTGAAAACACTGATTTTGGGTTGAACAAAATGTTTTTGGGGTTTTTTTACTTGAATGGCTCAGATTTTACTTGTGTCTGCGCAGGAAATCTGATAACAAAGGACTAGATTGACAAGAACTAAGTGCCTCTCAGTGATGAGGCAGTTTATATCAAGAGAGACAGTAGATTAGAAATCCTAGATGTCTCAGACCCAAATTTCAGTGCCTCCTCTGTCATGCTTGGAAGGGGAACACTGAAATTCTGTATCCTGAGAACCATGTTATAAGGCCTTCAATCATTTCACTCTGTATAATAAATACTCAGTAAGCTAGAAAAAAATCTTAGGTAGCACGGTTTTCAGGGAACACTTTGGTTCTTTGCCCGCTATTTATTTCAGGTGAGCATAACTGCCTTAGCAGGAAAGACTGAGGCAAACCCATCGTATTCTGTGATAGGGGATCTGCTCAGGCAGTGATTCCAAGTGTGTGCTGCTCATGATGGCTTATTCCCAAATTATAATGAGGCATCCAGTATGTATGGTAGTAGGACTATGTAGGAGAATTTTGGAACATGTTTTATCCCTAACCAAGGCAAAGCCATTTTTCCATACTGTAAAAATAAAGCATATTTCGTCAGTGCTAAGGTCTAAATATTTTCATAGAATTAAAAAAAAAAAAAATTTAGTTCTCTTCTTGTTGCTGCCATTTTTTTATGTAAAGAGACATGAAAATATTTTCCAGAGTTTATTCCAAGAATAGAGTCTTGTTCATCCATTTATTTACAGTGAAAGTCCTCATGAACTGCTAAGTAGTACTCAACGTTATAGGAGATGGACGAAGAGAGCTTTCGTTCATTTAGTTCATTTTCCCTTGAACAAGTGTGCAAGACACTCAGCCAAACAGAAGAGCCTGTGGTTCCCTCTGCTATGGTACTCTCTGCTGGCCTGTAAGAAAGCTTCCATTCTATTTTTCCTTCAGCCTCCTTATTTGAAATTGTAGAAGATGAGAATTGATAGTGTTGAAGTTAAAAGGTGATAGTGTCAAAGATAAAACACTGCCAACAGGAAAGCCCTATCCCTTGAACTGCTCTCATTGTTCTGGGTTTCTCTCCTTGTTGCTACTTCAGGAATGCAGATATTCTGCACCTGCCCCTGCTCCTGCCTTCCTTTCCTAGGCGGTTTTGAGGAGAGAGGCAGAGTTGAATGGTCTAGAGTAGATGGGAGGTGAAATTCCTGCTCTGAAAGACAGGTGGGATTTTTGTTGTTGGCTTGTTTGGGGTTTTTTTGTTTGTTTATTTAGGGTTTTTTTTTTTGGGGGGGGGGCGGTTTGTATGTGTGTCTTGTGTGTAGCTGGCTGCTGCTTTCCACCTTCTCAGAGAGTCTTCAGTTTGTCTTTACTTTGCCATCAGCCATCTCTACTTGGCTGTTACTTTGATTGTATGACTGATCGGCCTTGTCATCAGCTTACATTGCCCATGCCAAATCACCCTGCAGTGGGGTGATCTGTGAAGATGGAGAGGACATGTTCACATGTACACATACTGTAATAAGTGTTATCTGAACCTCACATTTTGGGAGCAGTGTACCTTTTTCAAAATACCAGATGCTGTTTCCAAATGGATGGTATTTCCTGGATGAGAGGTAAGAAACCAAACTGAAAGAACCTGGTGTGACAATTCCTGTGTTTCCGTATGTGTGATCCAAGATGCTTTTTCAAAGTATTTTTGAAAAAGAAGGAAAGTTTCTTTCCATCTCCCCAATGAATTCCTAAAAATTCTAAAATGAAGGTACTATGTTCTTACATTGTTTTCCTTTCCAGCTGAGCAGTTGAAATAACAACCATCCACTTTGTACATCCCAGAATTGCTAAAATAATTTATAACTGAACTTGTCCCATGGCTCTGTAAGGTAACTAATGAATAATGAGCATGTACTTCTGAATTAACTGTGCAGTGTCAGATTATGTAGGAAGCTGACACAACACATTTCACCTGCTCTAAGGATATGAGCCTGCTCAGCACTGGGAATTAGTGGCACAGTTTGGGATCAGTGATGCAAGTTTTCTTGAAATGGAGCAGAAAACATGGGTTGGGGCGTGGTCCCTTATTCTGTGCTTATCCTTCATTCTTCACAAGCTCTAGTGTAAGGTTCCAAATAGCAATGATTTTCCAATTATATAATTATGTACAGCAAAGACTAAGTTTTATAGATGATATATATAGTAATGAAAGCTTGTAATTAATATTAGTGCATATGTACAAATGTACACACACACACATGAAATCAGACTGCAAAGCAGTTCTAAAGAAGCTTCTGTTGGAGTTTTTAATTGTCCAATGCCATTGCATCCCACATATGTTCTAAAAATGCCCTACATTTCCATCCTATACAGGATCAACAAAACTGTTCCAAGACCACAGCAATCCCTTTTGGAATCTACTTTGTGTACTTACTAACAGTTATCCCACCCAGAAACCCCTTTCCAGTAAGATTTCTGTGGACTTCTGCCTCATTTTGGATCCACTATTAGAATTTGTGGTATAATCTTCACTTAGCCCTTGTGGTCTTGGGAAGTTGCGAGGGTGTGAGGGGAATTCAGCTCTACCAGAAGAATGGGTATCTGATTTTTTTTTTAATTTTTTTTTTTTTTTAACTCTTGCAGTCATAGTTTGATACAGAAGTAACCAGAGAGAGAAAGCCTTAAAACCAATCTTTAGTTTTAGTGGAAAGACTGAAGTGCAGTTCCTGCTTCTGAGTGTTCTTCAGCAGGAAGGGTCACACAGCTCAGACACAAAATGCCTTCCACTTAAGTACTTTTTCCAGGAAGGAACACAGAGCACCTCTTCCTGTGAATGTGCAGAAACAGTGCTGTGCTGTTTCTGAGTGGGCTTTAATGTGCTTGTAAATATCAGGTGTGGGTTTTTTCATAGAAATTCGTAGTACTTCATACCTTAGGTTATACTAAGGAATAGTCAGCTTTTCATTCCTAGACCTTTAAAGAAATACAAAGTTTGAATCTTTTAAGAGCTGCCCACACTATTTTTCTTCCCAAAGATGCATCAATTGGTCAGGAAGTTGTGCCTGAGGAACACAGAATAATTCAGGTTGGAAAGCTCTGTCAGAGATTAACCTGGTCACATGGCATCCTCCACAAGAAAGCACAGTTAAAAATGTCATGAAAAGTGGTCCTTTAAAGATGTCCTAAGTACTTGAAAACCAGAAGAAATAGGAGAAAATAAGATTGGGGAGAAATTTTCCTGGGTTGAAATACATCCCAGGGTCTTGAGGGAACTGGCTGATGTCATAGCCTAACTACTCTGTCATATTTAAAAATTAACGGCAGTCAGGCCGAGTCCTCGGTGGCTGGAGAAAAGAAAACATCACTCCCATTTTTAAAAAGTGGAGAAAGGAAGACCTGGGTAACTGCAGACTGGCACCTCTGTGCCTGGAAAGATCATGGAGTAGATGCTCATGGAGGAAATGTTAAGGCACATGCATGACAAGGGGGTGATCTGAGACAGCCAGCGCAGCTTCACTGAGGGCAGATTGTGCCTGGCCAATCTGGTGGCTACTTACCGTGGAGTGACTGCAATGACTGACAAGAGAAGACCAACTGATGCCATTTGCCTAGCATTCTGTAATGCTTTCAACACAGTCCCACATGACATCCTTATCTCTGAATTTGAGAGATGTGAATTTGAGGGTTGGACTATTTGGTGAAGAAGGAATTGGCTGGATGGACATAGCCAGAGAGTTGGGGTCATTGGGGTCACTCTATGCCCAGGTGGAGGCTCGTGATAAATGATGTACGTCAGGACTCTCTCCTGGGACTGGTGCTCTTTAATATCTTTATCAATGACACAGACAGAGATCAAGTGCACCCTCACCAAGTTTGCAGATGACTCAAAGCTGAGTGGTGCAGTTGACATAACAGAAGGACAGGAAGCCATCCAGGGGCACATGACAGACTTGAGAAGTGGGACTGCAAGAGCCTCCCGAAGTTCAACAAGTCCAAATGCAAGGTGCTGCACCTGTGTTGGCCAATCCGAGATATGAGTACTGCCTGGGAGAAGAACTCATTGGGAGCAGCCCTGAGGAGAAGGACTTGGAGGTTCTCATGGATGAAAAGCTGGACATGAGCCAACAGCATGTGCTTGCAGCCCAGAAAGCCAGCCACAACCTGGACTGCATCAAAAGCACTGTGACCAGCAGGCTGAGGGAGGTGAATCTGCCCCTCTGTTCTGCTCTGGTGAGATGTCACCTGGAGCACTGTGTCCAGCTCCGGGGACACCAATATAAGAAGGAAATGGACCTGTTGGAGCAAGTCCAGAGGAGGCCACAAAGATGATCAGACAGCTGGAGCACTTTCTTATGAAGACAGGCTGAGAGCTGGGGTTGTTCAGCCTGGAGAAGGGAAGGCTCTGGGGATACCTCATTATGGCCTTCAAGTTCTTAAAGAGAGCTTAAAAAAGGAGAGAGAGAGACTCTTTACATGGACAGATAGTGGTAGGCCAAGGGGGAATGGTTTTAAATTGAAAGGGGAGAGAATTAGAATAGATGAATGAGTAAAGAAAGAATTTCTTTACTCAGAGGGTAGTGAGGCACTGTATCAGATTGCCCAGAGGAGTTGTGGATGCCCATCCCTGGCAGTGCACAAGAGCAGGTTGCACGGGGCTTTGAACAGCCCAGTCTAGTGGGAGGTGTCCCTGCCCATGGCAGTGGGGTTGGAACTGGATGACCTGTAAGGTCCCTCCCAACCCAAGCAATTCTATGATTCTATGAAATCTACAATTCTACAAATCTACAAAATGTACAAAAAAAGAATGTGCTAATCTCAAATATTGTAAAATCTGTATATTATGCTCATTATGTCATTCAGAGCATTGTATCCTCTCTTGTTGGATGGTTAAATTAATGCTGCTGAACAGAAATGTCCCAATACTTAGTTCAGGACAGATGGGAAGAGGTAGAGGAGAAATTGTTCCATCGACTTTACTGCCCTTTTTTCATGTTCCATCCTTTCAATGCTATTCCATGTAATTTGACGAAATTCCTAAGTGCAATGAGTTGTGCTGCAGAGAATATGTCCTAGGTGCTCTTAGGACACATTAAGTATTTGAATACTGATTAGACCTATCAGAAGTGCTCATTTATTAAGCAATAAATAATGAATCTTTGTGTAACAACTGTGCATAAATTACTTCCATCTGCACATAAATTTCACTGTGTCCAGTATCTCATGGAAGTTGTTTCATCCATCTTTCCACCAGACCAGGTGTCTTAATAATTCACTGATGTTTGTATTCTTCTGAATTGGATTAACACTTTTATCACTGGCGGTTTCCTCACATCCAGCTTCTTCTTCCATATTTCCACAGTATGTAAAAATCCCCCTCCTATTAAAAAAAAAAAAAAAAGGAAATCATAACTGCAGGGATCACATAATGATTGTTCCTACTTGAAACAATTTGAATTAAACAAAACCTCATGGATTTTGGAGAGCTGCCTGAAGTGATCTTGAAAAATAAGTTTGACTTAATGAAAAATGTCCTATTTAAAAGAAAAGGAAAGCCCAAAGCAGCCAGTTGTTTTTGCATGATTTATTTTTTTGACATTTTTATCAAAACATCTTTCATTTTTGCAAACAGTCTTTCATTAAACTAAATGTTTGAAAACTTTAATTTTTGGCAAAAGTCGAAAAGATAACGGAGGTGGAAGCCGCTTAGACTTTGTTTTCATTATTTGAGTAATTCAATGTTTATAAATGCAGAACAATGTATAAATGAGCCCTGGGACTCATTTATTTTTAGTGATTTTCTCCATGGTTTTCTTGCTAGTAGTGTCTAGTCCAGGGCTATGTAGGTCCCTACCTAAATTAATTGTGGAACACGTGAACTGGTCAGCTGAGCCCTTCCTGGGCAGCAGGGTCCTTGCATTAGTCACAACTCTTGCACACCAAGGGTAGGACACCAGGATTGTTGTGTCCTCCCTGCTGATGCTTAGCATTCCCCCTCTCTCAAGACGCTCCTTCCCTGAGGAGATCTGGAACCCATGTCTGAAAGGATGTTGCCCTCCTACAATAGGGATTTTTTTTGAGCACAGAATGTAAAATACCATCGTTTCAGGACTGCAGCTCTCTATCTTGCCTCACTGGAATGCTATATAATATCAGGAGTGCCAGACAGGGAAATAATATTTCATGTCAGCAGTGTTGCTAATTAACATGTAAATAATTTTGCTCACTTTTCCACATCACAAGATTGGCTTTAAAAAAAAAAATCGGAAGATTTAAAAATTATGTATATATATGCCTGCAACTTTTGCAAGTCATGAGATTTCATGCTTTTCAAGGTTTTCTTTACCTTCAAGAAGAACAGAATCTCATTTTAATTTTGAATGATAAATAAGTTTTCTTAGTCTAGGAATGGGGACAGTAAGAAAAACAACAAATACCACGATCCTGGCAATAAAATCCCAGAGTTGGCAGTCATGGGTAAGAGAAGACAAGGCTTGGGAGGGAGCCAGAGCCTGCCTGTGAACAGGAGCAGCAGGCTGGAGACAGCTGTCTGGAATCTGTCTGGGCAGCAGGCACCCCAGGAGATGAGAGAATCATGCAGGGAAGCAGCTTTTTGCTGCTATGGGAGCCGTAACATCAGAGCTTGTTTCCACTTAAAGGGGGTTCCTGTTAGAACTGCAACTGGCAAACCCTGCTCATGAAGATGCAAGTTAGACAGCTTCCCAGAATGGAATTACATGAGCAGAAGGGAGTTGCTGCGTGTATAAAAGCATTTATATTAGAGGTTTTGTTGACGTGTTTATGGGGTTTGGGAATGGGTGTGTGGCTGGTTTGGCTTTTTGTTTTGGTTTTTTTTTTTAATTGATGGAGAGCAAGGCTATAGGAAAGGGAGAGGATACAGGTACCAGTGTAGGGAAGTGCAATTTGCCTATCTGTAGACACAGTTTTTAACAACTGCAATGAAGTCAGACCAGGATTCCCCAGGTGCTAGGACCTGTGGGGAGGTGCAGTGACCTATAGTAGCAAAGCAGCCTTCTACTACTCCCATGAATGCGGGGAGTGCTTACAGGAATTCATTGTAAAGTCTGTGGGTTTGCAAAGCCCAGAGCACATCCCATTCCTGGCTCTAGGCTTCTTAATCACAGAGGGACTGAACCCATGACCTTGGTGTTATTAGCTCTTGGCTCTGATCAACTAAGCTGATCTCAGGTTCTTGTGCACAGAAATCCCATCAAACACACTGTCCTAGTTACAGGGGCCAGGACCAGCTTCTCACCATGTGGGTGTAAACAAAACTGTGTACACCATCTACGTAATTTCTGATGAACTGTTACTAATGGATCATTTGCAGCAGCAAAGGACCCAGATCAGGACCAGAATCTCAACAGGACTGTGATTGCCCCTCTCAACAAGACTGCAACCATCATCCTCACCCACAGATTTTCCTTTCCTTTTATTTTACACTCAGGGGGACCACGTGGTGCTCAGCACAGGGGCTGACAAACACCATTCTGTTTGTGCCCCGGGGTGCTGGGTTATACACCTGTTTTTTGTGGCTTAAACCCAGTTTTTCTCTGTATCATTGTATTTATCGTAATCTTTTTATCAAATTGTAACTCTGATTCATAATCTCTCTTGAGCTGGGTTCATTTCTCCTGCTGGTTTACCTTTAAACCAACATACACACTAATGATTATTTTAGGGCTCGCTGGAACATGAATTGGAGGACATGTTAGAGAGATTCAACCATATCATCTGTCCATTTTCTTTTCATATTGGAAGCTGCAGTTTAGACATTAATTATGTGAGCTGTGCTTAGGAAGACCCAAGTTTCGGGACATCGCTTGGTGGTCCACTTTAATTCAATCCAGCTGATCTCAGTCTGTCTGGGCTACGTAAAGGAAAACTTGGAATCATGTGGTAACATAATGCAAGTATTTAAGTTTTCACCACTCGAGGCAGGTCTGGAGTTCAGCATTCATAAAACCAGCATGGGTGGTAGGCGGTGCTGGGCTAGGGCACAAATTCAGACCCAGAACTGATGAACAGCACAGGCATAGCCAGAGAAAAGGCTGGCTGATCATGATGGCCAGGACAACATCTGAGGGCGTGGTACGTTTGACAGGATGTTGCACCCTCTTACTTGCTGGTGCCCCCAGGTGTGAGTGCAAATAGCAGAGCTGGGCCCAAAGGCAAGGACTGCTGCTCATGTAGTGACCCACCCAGGTGGGCAGCGGCCCATGAGTGTGGTTACTAATACCATAGCAGAGTGTGAGTACTGTGAGTGAAGAAAAGAGCTCCTGTTCCTCTACCCATCAGATGGTCTGCTCACACTTTAAGCAGCCATTTAGCAATCTTTACTGTCTTCCCTGGTGTTTGTCAGAAGGATCCACACCATCAGTACAGGCATAAATAGGTAAATGAATATTATCTCCTCCAGTAGGTGTTGAAAAGCATCAGCCTCTCTTCCGTAACTTAGCAGAGAACAGGGTATTTGCTTTCAGATGTTCAGTAACATTTAGGCATGAATTAAATGCCTAAGGCTGTGTCTGCATAAATGTTCTGGTTCAAAGCTATAGTACTGTTTTGAAGTGAACTCCCTGATTACCCCCACTTACATGAGTTGATTTGGCATGCAAACAGTTTTGATGTCTGTGAGGTAGCCTCCTTTAAGAGGAGCTGAAATCCAACTGCAGCACCAAATGTACTCCAGCCCCTGAAGAATACTAGGCTCTGAACCAATGAGCAGGCAGCACAACCACAAAGCCCTTCGGCATGTACTGAACATGCACAAATTACTAGAAATCTCCTGAAACCAGAAAATGCTTCTGCAACACCCCAAATATGTCTCCTCCTGTACAAAGGACCTGCTGCATTTTCAGATTTCCTTGAAACTTCCAGCCCTCAGTTTCTTGTGGCTCTTTTGTTCCTTCTCTGTCACCTACCTCATCGTCTTTCTTGGAAACCCTGACTTCTGTTGCTTTCTCCAGCCTTTGCTATTGGGTCTATTATTTTCCCTTTCCTATTGTTCTCTTCTTCAGGGGTGACATCCATGCCATCAGCATCCCAACTGTGCACCCTGAGAAACTGGTGCAGCCCAGTAACTGTGCTTTGAGAGGGCTGTCAGTGTACCCAGCAGCAACATAACCCAGTGGCAGTACCAGGAGGCTGCTAACTGCTGAATGGTGCCTCATTAAACTGAAGGAATGAAGCGAAGGTGAGGGCCTTGCTCTTGAAGAGCCAGACAAATGCCTGGGGTTGGCATGACCGAAGTGTCTCCAGTGCAGACAGCTCAAGTCAATCTTCTGTGGGAACAGACCACTCAGCCTGTTCAGCACCAGAAGAATTTGGAGGGGCACACTTCTTCTGGCACTGCCTTGGGGCCCCTGGACTCCACTGAGGAGCCATTCAAGGACACATCAAGGGATATGTCTTGTCCTCTTCCCCAACCCAGCTGGAATTGGGGAACAGCATCAATGGACCAGCTTACAGCCGCAGGAGTATGTTGGTGACCAGCTCTGGTGCTGTACATCTGTAAAGGAACCGCCACACCATTCCTTCACCATCCACTTCTTGCTGTTTCAGCCTCCTCCGTGTTCCTCATACTTCCCGTTTTGGGTGAGGTGGAGATCAAAATAGGGGAGGAAGTTATAAATGTAAATTGTCTTACAAAGCGACTAAAGGCAGGAGCTTTCCTTTTGTCTTTCCAAATCCCACAGAACTGATGCCAGGGCTGCGACTGTGTCCCAGACAGAATATATGTCCCCATAAAACTGTGCTCACCAGCTCTTGAAACCACCAGCATGTTAAAACACCTTATTACTAGTGGCAACCATTTTCTGCTAGTCTAATTTTTGTGCTTTCAAAGAATGAAAGGGATAAAGTATCATTTCTCGTTTGCTTAGGAGGTCCCAGTGTCCTTTACATTCCTGCATAGGGCAGTCTCCCCTTTTCTGCTTTTGCAGAGTACAGTCATGGCCAGTGATTTACCAGTTCGTCAGTCCCTGGTGCAGAGGGTTTTCCAGATACCTGCCACAACCCAGCCTTTCCCCACGCTGGTACCTGTAGGTACAGCAGAGTTCACAGCCTGTCCTGCCTTCTGTTACACTGGCCACTCAGCCATTCTCATTCTTCCCCAGTAGAATTATTTTGTCTAGCTCAGAAATAAAAATAGCTCACTGTTTTCTAGGGACAGATTTTAGAGGGATGTTCTCAAGAGAAAAGCACTGAGCAGCAGAACAAATAACCAAAGGAGTACAAGTCCACGATAAATCAAATACCTTTGAATATACCTAGATGGACTGAGAATACAATTGTTAGAAAGAAAAAGCAAGAATTTTTGCTTTCCCAGTCCATCTTTTTATTTGGTTGTCGTTCTGCCTCTTGCAGAATAGGCAAATATTTCCTCAGGACTCACACTGCTCTGGGCTTGCATCCATAAAGCCCTGAGTGTAGTGCATCATGTGAGAAAGTTTTGACCCATTTATAGGTCACAGACCAGAAAGACCAAAACCCACCATCTAATGTTATGTGAGAACAGTTGGAAGGCTGTGTTATGTGATTAAATTGCTCATGTGTGGCTTCCCAGGGATGTTTTAGTTCTTGCCTCCTATGATCTCTGCTACAATAAAACAGGAGCCCTGTTTCTTATGAATAGTTTCTAATAATCCAAAGTATTTAAAGATAGCTGTTGGAATATGCTGAGTTTCTGAGAGGTGCTGGAGACCCTTAGAACTAAAGCAGAACTTGGAACATTTTGGTGACATAATTCCCATTTCAGCCTACAAGATTAGTTACTGGGAGCTATGGATACATTTGGTTTAGTTGTCAAACTCATACATAAATTTTTGATCACTGGAAGTTAACTTTTGCCCATCTCATTCTTGTGCAGCAGATGTGGAGCCTTGCTACAAAAGTCCTGGGCGGACTCAGAGGCAGCCTGGTGAGGTGCTCAGAGGTTTGCTCGGCTTTCTCCATTGCCATGTGCCTCTCTTGCCTGGCTGCAGCATAAAAAACGGTTTTTCCCTCTGAACTTGGCCAAACCTGCTCCCACCCCAGTCCTGGCGAGCAGGCATGAGGCACCTCATGCCCTGGGTGCACAGTTTTATTGGACAAATTACTTCCTAACAGAGTAGGCTTGAATGTTTTTCATCTTTGCTGACTTCAATTCCAGTGTCACCTGAAGTCATGCCAACTAATTTCAAGACTAGAAGCAAAATTATTGAGTAAATGCAATTCTAAATGCCAAACCATTAACAGCCAGGGGCATTTTTACTGTCGTGATATCTTTCACCTGGGATCCTTTCTTCTGTCCTACCTGGAGGCTCCAGTTCAAGCATTGCTCTGCTTGCCACATGCAGAGGAAGCCCTCAGAATTTCCTTTAAGGCTGGGCTAATGGGCTGTCACCCTGTCTGCTCCCCAGAGCCTTCTGTGATGGTGGCCACTCCAAAGCCTCTCTGTGTTTAAACTGCCAATTCCAGTCCCCTTTGGTTTTATCTTAAATCTGTTCTTTTACTTATTACCCAAACCCAACATTTTTACAGTGGGGTGATGAAGCATCCTGAAGAAACAGCTTTTCCTCCTAGCCCAGACTTTTTTTGTGGGCTATTGCTTTGTCTGGGATTTTAGAAACAGCTGTTGGGAAACTACAGGCCTGTCAGTCTCACTTCATTTCCTGGTAAAGTTATGGAGCAGATTATTCTGGGAGGTATTGAAAAACACCTGGAAGACAGTGCAGTTGCTGGTCACAACCAGCACGGCTTCATGAGAGGAAAGTTCTGCTTATCAAACCTGATATCCTTTTGTGACCAGGTAACTTATCTAGCTGATCAAGGGAAGTCAGCCCATGTAAACTTTTTTTGATTTAGTAAAGCTTTCAGTACTGTCTCTCACTGTATCCTGCGGGGCAAAATGTCCAGCACACAGCTGGATAAACACATCATGTGGTGGGTGAGCAATTGGCTCATGGGTAAAGCACAGAGGGTAATAGTGAATGGGGTGACATCAGACTGGTGACCTGCCACTAGCGGCGTTCCATGGGGCTCTATTTTGGGCCCTGTGCACTTCAACATCTTCATAAATGACTTGGACACAGGACTGGAGGGGATACTGAGCAAGTTTGAAGATGACAAAATCTGGGAGGAGCTGTCGACCCTTGAAGGCAGGGAGGCCCTGCAGAGAGACAGGCTGGGCACTGGAACAGGATCCCCAGGGAAATGGTCACAGCACCAAGCCTAACAGAGTTCAGGAAGCATTTGGATGATACCCTCAGACACATGGTGTGTCTCTTAGGGATGGTCCTGTGCAGGGCCAGGAGTCAGAGTCGATGATCCTTGTGTGTCCCTTCCAACTCAGCACATTCTCTGATGTTTTCTTTTAGTCTGCCCCTTTCTGACCATGCTCGTTGGAATCACCCATTGCCCCCTAGATGGACAGTGGTGACAGAGTGCATAATACAATACAGACAGCATGTTCCACATCTTATTACTGTTCTTCTAAAGTCCTGTCCCTTACCATACATGAATTTTGTCCTTTTCAATTTCATTCTGTGCCACTGCAGTTTTGATGAATCGTGTCTCCGTAAGTTCTGAAAGAGAAAATCAAATGTAGCTTGTGGGGCTGTCCCCTCTCTTGTTTTGGCACTAGTATGCATATGTCTCTTGAGTTCTTCATTTGCCAGATTTTTTCCAGCCAAGGCAGCACTGCTGTTTCTTCAGGAGGTTTTCTGGGTGTTGTCACACTCCTAAAGACTGTTTGTTTTCCAAAGGATGTATCATTGAGTGATTCATTGCTCTTGCATCCTCCCTAGCTGTCAGTCTGTAGTGGCCCAGTTTCCTACACGCTTACATTGTGCTGTAGATGCTTTTTCCTTTTCCACACTTGCAATAAATTTAGGGGCTCTCAGTGAGAAGCATTGCCTTCTGTCTGCAGAGAAATGACAGTGTGACACCCGTGAGTGGCACTGGTGCAGGAAGGAGGTTTGAGATGTGCACCTGAGTGCCCATTGTACCTCTGATCTAAACATGGGGAAGGCACTGTGGTCACTGCACAAGCTCTGGGGGTTGGGGGAACAGCAAGGAATGGTGAGGAAGGGTTCATGGCTACAGCAGTGCTTCCCCATGATTTATTACCAGAAGACTTCACTACATTTCTCGGCCAGTTTAAACAAAATCTAGACGTGATGGATTTATGCACTGATGACATCAAAGAACACAATTCTTTTCTGTCTCAATTCCCAGTTCTTGTCCACCTCCATAGTCTGACCCCTGCTGCCTGCTGATGCACATCATCTTCCTCTATCCAAGGCCAAATTCCTCAGCACCGGAGACAAGGTTGCTGACCCTTGCCTGTGTAATGCCTTACTGGGAAGTCATTACTGGATATAACAGAGCCAAATCTGCCCTTCAGGAATATGGTTTTGGATGCAATAACTTGGAACAAGTTAAAAAAAATTCTACAGGGAAAGAACCACAGCAGTACAGTATGTGCCAGTGCTCAGGGTGGTGAAAGGCAGGCTCCAGTGATGGTAATCCTGTGAGACAGTACTGCATTTGGCACGCAGACACTTGAGTGATCTGGGTTTCAGGAATCCCTTAGCAAGACAAGAAAACAGTTTCCAGTCTAAAAGAAAAAAATGGCAGAACCTGGAAGTGAAAACTCATCTTGTTTAGTTTATGGCATGCCCATTTACACCTCCTATGAATTTTGAAGAAGAAAGGGCTAGCCATTGCTCTCCCACTGACCTGTAATTGATAGTGTTCCTTCTCTGCAGACTTGAAGTTCCAAAGAAAAAGGTTTTATCTTCAGAATTTATGTTTGGTTGGTGGGAGAATTCTTCTGTTTTCTTCTTAACATCAGAGAAAATGAATAATTTTGCAATAGGAGGCTTGGACACAAAGTTGAACAAGAATGAATTTCTTTTTTTATGAACTAGAGAGTACAAACCCCAACACCTTTTAGTAAATATTGCTCATGAGATTGGTCAGTCTTTTGCTATAGTTGAAGCACTAATAGTCCACATTGTCTAAAAGTATTTTAGGAGTTTGTCAAGATTTTCTTTTATAAGCATACCATCTTCTTATACCTAAGCATGTATTTTCTTCCATTTGCTATTTTGCTATTTTGTTGTTTTAATTATAAGCATTCAAAATTGAAAAAAAGCCCAATCCAAACATTTTTAAAGATTGAAAGGTAGCAATTTTTCATATACTGAAAGCCTGATAAACTTCATTATATATTTCACATATCAGCACACAAACAAAACACATTGTAGAATCCTTGTACTGTGTGAAATGTTATGACTCAAATAGCTGATGATTAATAGTTATATATGTGTGTGTACAAAGATTTGATATGTGGTGACTGTAGCACCTCCTCAATTGAATATCTTTCAATTACAAGTCATGGTGCATTTAGTATCTGAAAATAACATACTTCATTAAGAAATTAATGCTACAAAAGGGTACAAAATCAAGTTTGGGATTTTTACACTTTTGAGAAGATGTTAGATGTTGTCATTTTCACTCTTCCTTTTCTTTTAGAAGATAAGTAGTGAAATAATATTTTCCTACTCAAAGAGAGACATTCTTATATAGAGCAAATGAGATGATGAAGTTTTCAAAGGAATCCAAAAGGCAGACATAGGACTTGTAAACATGCTGGACTGACTTTAAAAGCCAATAAATTTTAATTTGTGTGTGCCCATTGAAATTCATGTATAACCTTGCTATGGCAACAGCATTGCTGGGGAGAATTAACATAGGGATAGACTTGTTATTACTTTACATCTTGTTTCAGACTGCTCAAATAACAATAGCAACAGAATGGAAGTGCCCTTTGTGCCAAGAACAATAAAGTGGATGCAAAGAGTCTGAGAATTCCTGGCAACAAATACCTCACACAAATTCAGCTCTAATATGAAGTATTTTTAGTTTTGTATTCCTTTCATTGGATGTGCAAAGGATAAGACTCCTTGGAGCAAGTCCCTATCAGTCTTTTCCCTTTTCTAGAAAAGAGTGAAATTCTTGGAAAAAGGTGTCTGCATTTCATTCCAGGAGAAATTTTTACTCATTTTAGAAGAATATGGAGGGGGTTTTATTATTATTATTTCAGCACAAGAACTCGTAACTCAAATTGTGATATACTGACAAACACCATGTTGTGGTGAGGGACTGGTGAGAGACAAGACTTCCCTTGAGAAAGTCCACAAGGAGGCCAGTTATCCAAGAAAATCATGGTGTTCAGCGTTTCCAGTGAACCACAGAGCACCTTCAGTGAGCAGGTTTGTGTGGGTGGTTGTCGTGCTGCTACCTCTGATAATACTGTCTTGCACCTCAAAATATTTTTTCACATTGTAGCACCAAGGGTTCTATTATTATGTGAGAGTAAATTTTCATTAAAATAGCCCCTATAACCATGGAGCATGTGAATTCCAGCCACTTAAAAAAGAAGACAAGTCTAATTTTTATTTGTTTTTAAGTCTAATGGTTAGATTAAGCACAAGATTTTCCGGATCTGTTTCTTTATATTTCACATGGCATATTGTGCTTCTCCTCCTTAAGAAAATTGTCTGCTTCTAGGGACAAGAGCTAGACTTGAGCACGCTTTCGCAAGTGTTTAATCGTCTTCATGTACTAATGTTATCTTAACCACAACACAGCCACGGTTTCTGCACAAGAAGGAGGATGATTTTGGTTCTGCTCTGCACAGAACTCTGTTCTTCTCCTTCTGAAACCCATGATGAAAATCCCTCTGAATTCAATGGAAGCAGGATTGAAACAGCGACTCGTAACAAAGACAGCATTGTTCAGCATTGCAGGGGTCTGGGATGCTGGTGATGCCTCTGGTCTTTGTGCTCACTTTCTCTGGCTCATTAGGGATGTGGCTTTTGGTTTTCAGCTCCAGCATGTATGTTTGCTGTAGGCCGTGAACAATGTTTTGTGGGCTTTGGTGCTTATTGAGATACAAGGCAGGTGCTCAGCAATACTTTCATGCAACATCTACTGTAGGGAGTGAAATCCCTCCTCCTTATTTAAATGCACAAGATCTAAGATTGGATTGTATTTCACTCTAGATTAAATTTGCATGATTTGTTGATTATTTTTGCCTTTTTTTATTTTTAATGCCAGCAATAAAAGGTGACTTAATCCCCAAGAGGCTGCCTAAAGCACCTTAGCTCTCATCTTTCTTGATATGTCAATCAGCAGTGTGTTTCCTTCACACAGGATGTCAGCAGGCTTGATTTTTGATTCTGAAGTGGTAGTAAAATAGCATAAAGAGAGGCTGGAAAATTGAGAATTATGGGAGGTATCAAGACCTCAGCCTTGTAAGAGGTCCCTGGAGGAGCACTGATAAGTTGTTCCAGTACAGAAAAAAGCACTAGCAGCCTGGTTAAGTGGGTGCAGGTCACAGAGAGTATTTGGGCGACTCCAGTGGAGAGAGGGGATAGTCAGCATCAAAAGGATAGTACTTTTGTGCACATAAAAGCTTTCAAAGTGCATATTTTAAAATTCTGATATGTAATGACACTGTTTTTGCAGGCTAAACTATTAAAATTAATTGCTGTCTATTTTCATTCTTTATAATTACTGTAAAGGTTAGAGAGATATATTTGTTCCAAATTAGATTTTATTCTCATGCTCAAGTACGTGTTTAGATTAATGCTACCTGAAGTGGATGAACCATTTTGGTTTTATGAAGCAATCTGGGCAAATTTCCCAACTGGGCATTTTAAAAGGAGGAGTCTGAAAAATCAAATGTGCTCCTCATCCCTTGATGACAAGACCTTCTCCCTGCAGGGAAATCTGCATTTACTGTTGTTCACGCCACATCTCGAAAACAATTCAGCTATAAATTGCAAAGATATAGGTAAAATACATTTTTAATTACTACTAGTATTTTCAAGGCTCTCAGAGGTGGCAGCGAGTTTGTTGAAGCCTTGTCCTATCTGGGTGCATCTGCTACTAGTGGAGGATAAAATAATTCTCTCTGCTTTGGTATTTCCAGGTGAGACATTGATTTCAGTAATTCACGCCCAGTTCCTCCTGTCTTCTCTTTGCAAGACTGTGTGGCAGCTATGGAGGTTTTGTCCTTTGCTTCCCTCGGAGCTCTTGGGGAGCCTTGGATGTGGACTGTGCCAGCTGACTCTCCCTGATGGGTCCGGGTGCTGTGGCTGTAGAAGACCAGCCCTTTCTTTGCACCTCAACCTGTTGTCCCCAAGGATGCAGGATGAGGCTGGAGAAACTCCACAGCTTGAGGAGCCCTCCGTGAAGCAGTGGAGGTACTGCAGCCCATGCCCTGCCTCCTGTGCAGCACATCTGACTCCAGAATCCAAGGTTAACAATAACCACGCTCTCCTTTTAGTCTGCCAGTGTTACAAAGCCTGTGTATTGTATCCTGCTTTGGGAGAGCTGGAGGAAGCAGTGTAAAACCCGTGTTTATAAAAGGATGTGAGATATAAACTAACACTCCCTTTCTGGTATCTGAAGATTTATCTCTCAGTTAAATTCCTCAAGGGGAAAACTGCAAAAATTCAACCTCCGTGTTAATTATGAACCCATAAACTGCATTTATCTGAATTTATATATGGAAGAGAAGGTGCTATGATAAAAGAGAGAGTTGACTATACCTCCCTCTCTGCAAATATAAACAGAGTTTTCCCTGTGTTTATGCTAGGCTGTCTACAAATGCACTGTAATACCAAAAAGGGATGCTTGGACCCCTGCGCACAGCTCTGTGCCAGAACTGTGTGCCTTGGCAAGCGCAGTGCCTGGAGCATACAGAGGGTTGGTGGCTGCTCTGCAGCAGCTCTGATCATGACAAGAAAGGCAAACCCAGGGCAGGATTTAGAGTAGGAAGAGCTGTGGCCAAAGATGGGAGATGAGCAGTTGGGGAGGAAAATGTAAAATTATTCTGAGTGAGAAGGAACCACTGCCTGAGCAGCAAGGATGAGTAAACAGGATAATTACCAGGAATTTACAGAAGTATTAATGCAATCATGGGATGGCCTTTGTTTGAGCAGAAAGAGGGCTGTGGAGGAGCAAGACATAAAATCCTGGTTAAGAGATGGTAATGACAGAGATTTTACAGGAGTTTTAATAGGCGTGGAGAAAAGGGGAATGAGGAAATGTATGAATTAATTTTTGAGATATCAATAGACCTTGCAGGAGAAGAGAGAAAGGAAAACATGTGGGTCTGATTGCTCACCCAGAGTTGTTGGTGCAAATGTGATAGTTATAACCAGAGAAAAGGATTTAAATAAACAGGTATAAAAGGGAATCAGAGTAGCGCCTCCACCAAAGAGAAGAAGAAGACAAAAGGAAAAAACAGGAAGAAAATCTCAATAAACAAAGGATACACCTGGATGTTGAAGGTGAGGGAGAATTAGGGAAAAATGAAAAAGCAACTCTTCTTCTTAAAAAAGAGGTGGAGGGGCTACTTCAATGGCTGACACAGGGAGAAGCTGGTAAGAGGAAGAAAAGGAAATCAAAATACTGGAAGCGCAAGCTTTGAGGTTTTGAGAAGCCTGAGATGAGGGGGAGGAGGGAGAGCAAGCAGCAAGCAGAAAAGGAGGTGGAGCTGGGCAGGCAGCTAGGCTCCCAGGGAGAAGGAAAGAAACCCAGGGAAAAAATGGTTAGTGAGAGGCTGAGAGGAAGTGCAAGGGGAGGGTGTGTGGGGACACAAGCTACAGAATTCCAAGTGGAGCAGTGGATTGCAGTGGGAAAGAGGCAGGAGAGACGTGTGATAATGGGTCCTCACACAAAGCCTCCTCCCTTTGTGTCTGAATGTGTTTCTGTCAACTTGATTAAATTAAGCAGTTCTCATTATCCAGGTGATGGGTGGGTGCAGATGCATAACCCTGAGGAGCACATAGAACCTACAGGAAAAATTGATTTATGAGTCAGTGGCCAAAATTTTTAAAAATCCCTAAAAAACACCAAGCAGTGTGGTCCCAAACAAAGCTTGTCTTTTCCCATTTCCTTGTTTTTTGTATTTATCTTTTGGTGGTGAAAGAACAAGTGCAGAAGCAAAATTCTCTGCATCTGATGAGAAGAAAGATACCAGATTTCAGGTCTTCATAAGGAATGCTCAAGGAACAAAGTAGCAAAATTTTCCTTCTGCAGCTGCTGCTGCGGGAGCTGCAGCCTCACTGTCCCCCAAGGGAGAGCACAGATCACATGCCAGGGAGCTGCATTTCACTCCTGGCAAGCGGAATTTGACTCCACCTCTCTCTGATGACTCCCTATGTCCTTTGGCCACCATGCTTTGTACAAGGCACAAAGTCTCACCAGTGGGGACTGGTGTGTGTCACTTGCCTTGCAGGTCACCTTTCCCTTTGGAGGGCAGGTTCACAACCACTGGCTGTCCAGTTCAGGCTGTAGTTGTTCATTAAATTCCTCCATCTTTCGCAAGCATGTGGGCTGCTGTTCAGGGGTGTCTGCCCTCCCTGCTGGCAGCCAAAGCTGGCCCACAGAAGAGTTACTGAGACAGAAGGAAACTGAGAAGAAGGAGAATGGCTTTGTGGCTGTGTGGCCTCAGCCGGACTGATGTTTTAAGACCAGGGAAACAGGTAACATTTGCTTTAGATGGGCTGATCATTTCTAAGGGAGCAGAATTATTTGGCATGATAACATTACAAGTCACCCTGAGGGAGGTGCAGGACTCCCTTGCAGCTTTCGCTCCGAGTCCAGTGGACAGTGAGAGGTGGCTGGAGCAGCGCTGCTGGCACTGTGCAGAGGAGATGAAACAGTTCCTGGGGGGACACACTCATTTGGGGAGGCTTGGTGGCTCCCTCCGAGAAACTCTTGCGAGCAAGGACTGGTTCACCTGTTCTAGAGCACAGGTCTTATGAGAAGAGGCTCAGGGAACTTGGGTTGTTTAGCCTGGAGGAAAAAAAGGTTCAGGGGTGACCTTGTCACTCTCTACAACTGCCTGAAAGGAGGCTGTAGCAAGGTGGGTGTTGGTCTCTTCACCCAAGTAACAAGTAGCAGGATGAGAGAAAATGGCCTCAAGTGCTGCCAGGGGAGCTTTAGATTAGATATTAGGAAAAATTTCTTCACCAAGAGGGATGCAAAGCACTAGAACAGGCTGCCCAGGGAAGTGGCTGACTCATCATTGCTGGAGTTATTTAAAAGACATGTCCCCCAGGACAATGGGGGACATGGCTTGACAGTTAACTTAACAGTGCTGGGTTGACAGTTGGACTCAATGATCTTACAGGTCTTTTTCAACCTAAATGTATATAAAGCCTAAATGTATATCAACCTTGTATATAAAGGCAGTACTCAGCAAAGAAGAAATTAAAGGAGGTCCTACATCTTGCTCTGTGCCATGCCCTCCTCTCTGCACTGAAACTGTGCAGCCCCTTGCACAGGCAGCAGGCAGTCTGCCCAGCAGGGAAACAGGATTCATACCTCTATGTGGCTGTTGGCTTCCAGCAGCAAAGAGGTGCTGGGTCCCAATCCCCAGAGTGCTCCAACAGCCCTGCTTGCTGAGGAGACCCTCTGGCCAGTACCAGGGACCTCACCCCTGCAAGCCCCAGCCATGGTCCCCAGCACTACTATTCCTCTTCAAGCATGGTGCATCCTGTGGGCTGCTTTGGGCAGTCTTCTGTAGACCTGCCAAGCATCTTGCCATGTGTGTGGCCTTGGTTCTTGCAGTTCCTCTCTGGCCTGGGTAAAGTGCATATGCTCAGTGCCAAAGCTTTCCCATCATTCGCTGAGTCTACCGCAGGCTTCCCCTACCCCAGCTGCAAACTCCACGCCCAGGGCTGAGAGGGAGAAGCTCTTGGCCAATTGTTCCACTTATTGATATGAAGGTTTGAGCTCCCTGGCTCTCAGCACCATCCCTGCCAGTGGAGCTCGGGGTCACCTCTCCCACCGTGACCGCTGCCCCTGCCGACGCCGAGCCTGCCCGCAGTGGGACTCAGCTGGCACTGGCTGAGAGCACGGTGTGCTCTTGCTGCTGAAGTGAGGTCTGTTTAATACTTGTCTGCACTCTACGTGTAAATATTATGAGGAATCTGTAAAAAAATCTCCTGAAAGCCACTTTACACAGATGTTACCATGAATAGATTATTGTCCATTTATGGCCAAGGGACAGAATTTGTAATTTACAGTTAATTTTATATCTCTATATTTTTGTGGCACTGGAAGTAGTCAGCAAAAATCTATTAATAACAAAGAGGACAGAGTTAGGATCTCTGTAATAGGAGAAAGAAGGATGGTGAAAGGGTGATTTATGATTACTCAAAGGAAACAGTTTTATCTGTTTGCTCAAAGGCAGGCTGCCTTTTTAAGAAAAAAATATTGCTCTGTAAACAGAGGGTACATAGTAATTTATAATGGGATAATTTAAATAGGCAGTAGGAATTGCTTCTTCATAAAAGTACAAATAAATTTACTGCTGTTTTGACAACAGTCTCATTAGTGATCAGTATCCCCTTTAATCAGCCCTTGGACGTGCTGCTTTAGATTTTCTTTTACCTGCTCCACATGTTACATGACATCCTCTCAACAGCTTTAGCTTGGGGAATGGTTTTTGTACAACTGAAACTGGAAAATGCTGCCAACATTCAAAAGAATCACAGCAGAATAAAGCCCAGAGATTTTCTTATAACCTTAAAAGCAGTGGGGAATGTAGGCTCACTCCAGCCACCAAACCCAAAGTGTGTGTTAACAAATATGAACACAGAGCCATAAACCTGGACCACCTTGGGAAAACTGCAGCACTGTCAGAGAAGCCTCAAAGATGGCTTTAGTTATGGGTTTAGAGGGCTGAGGACACAGGGACAGGCTGAGAGGGAACTAAAATAGCAGAAGACACTGGGCTCTAACGTGTCTCACCATTTGGGTTTGTTCTTTATGCTTACTGAAGTCCCATTTTATGAACACCCCTGTCCCAGAAATGCATACGCAACCAAAAATAGCTCAAAATGAATGTTAGCTGAAATCAGCCCACCTGGTGGCTGCAAACACAGTTATCTCCTGTTCTTTCTTCCTTTCTTCCTTCCTGCCTGCCTGCCTGCCTCCCTGGGCTCCGTGTAACCAGAGCACAGGTGTCTTCCTGCGCACCAGCTCTGGAAAGATGAAGCAACCACTCTTCTGTTAAACCAGCGGGGGGTTGATCACTTGTGCAGATTTACTTGTGAATCAGAGCAGGATGATGTTAATGCCCTGCAGATGCTTCCTTTCCAAACCTCAGCAGTCACAGAGGGAGCTGGTGAGGTGGGACACGGGATGGCTGTCCCACCTGAACCACAAAGGAGCAGATCCCACAGACCTGGCAGAGGGAGGAGGCAGCACTGCACCAGTCACAGCCAAATATAACCTTGAGTAATGTCAACACAGGTAGTAGGAAGTCCTATCCTGGGGTTTATACCTTTCCTCTACTCCTTTCACCTTTTCTTGGACTCTTAACTGTTACCAGTTGAGACCTTCTTTCCATCACAGCTGAAGGGAGATAAGCAAACATAAACAGTTGAATTACTTTATTTAGCTAGACCTTTTTTTTTAATGTAAAATGCATCTGCTTCACGTTCCTTTGAAAAAAATGTCTTCAAAGACACCAATTGCTTTCGGCACAACCACGTTGATCCAAATCTCACTTGAAGGCAAGAGGGGTGTTGTTGAGAGGGAGCTGCGGAGAAAATAAAAGGTTAGACAAGTCAAAAGGAAAGAAATCCTTGCTGCTGTGAAGCTGATGGGCAGGTGAAACCAGAGAGGCCAAAAGAGGGAAACTCAGAAACTAAAAGATGTAATTACTTACAGTTCTGCTGGTCTAAACACATTCATGCCCAACACATTTTTTCAAATGGATATCCATCCCTCTTGTGAATCCAGGTGAATTATGTCCAAGTTGCCAGTACTCTCTATGTTCATACTACCATAAAATATGCAATTGATTTCAAACAGCTTGAGGTGCTTGTGTAAAGTTCATGTCTACCTGCTACATAGTGAGACTCTTGCTTCACTGTCTTTTCTGTTGTTTTTTTCCTGAGTGTGATTAGATTAGTCAAAAACAGCAGTCACTACCACCACTCTTACTATGTCTTTTCAAAGCTTATATTGCTCTCAACTTGCTTTGATTTGATTCCTGATAGCTCAAGAATTCCTTATGACTATATGAAAGAAATTATTGGTATTTCAGTTTGGGATTCATTAACAAACTTTATCAACTCTGGAGGAGGTTTGTCACTGTGCAAGGTTCAAAGTCAGATCCACTCCAGATAGTTTTCCATCTTCCGTTTGTGACTTGTATAAATTGCTTCTCATTTTGTTAATGCACATAATTTTCTTACTGAGCACTGATTGGAACAAAGGGCTCAATAATATTTAACAGGATTTTTTTGCTTTTGTCTTCGCCAGGGCTTTCAGCTGGGTTCTGAACACTACCACAGCTAACACAGATGACTGTAGTAAATGCTGAAGCCTGAGCAGGAAAAGAAGTAACTTTCAGAATACATAGAAGAGGAGGTGTTTTCAATTCTCTTGGGCTTGTAATTCATCCTAGAGTTGTTAGAAGATAGCAGAAGCAACTGCAGGCCCACTAGTCAGTGGGATACTCAAGGAAGATGGTAATGTTTCAGAGGAGTTGAAAATACATACAAAACATTTAAATATATTCAGAAGGAGAGGGAAAAAAAGCTCTCAGGGAATTATAGACCAGTCTTTTAAGCTTCGGTTCACAGAAAAATACTGTGAAAAATAAAAATATAGATAAAACCCCCCCACAGTAGCCAGTGCATATCTGTCAAAAGTGTGTAATGTCAGATGCATTTAATCTATTTCTGAAAACCAGCAAGCTACCTTGCTGATAAGAAAACAGCAGCTCACTTTACATTTCTTGTAGTAATTGTCTACAGATCCATTTAAACTGGGCAACACATCTCATGGCCATAGTCTTTTCTAGCCTAATCATCATTAAAGAAGTGCATGCTCTGACTCTGCCCTGTCATAATGTATAATTTGGTCCCTCAGACCCCCTTGCACACCTAGATGGAGCTTTTTTTATGACTGAAGCTTTTTTGATCTACCTTTAGATCTTCAACTTAGATATTAGCTTGACTTACCTCTTTCATTCACCCTGAAAAAGGAGAGGCATTTTTATTTAATCTTTGATATTCAGACCCCTGGAGCTGCTAAGCCTTTAGTCTGCCCTGAGCCCTGGTGCATATGGACACAGCCTGTTTTTTGAAGTTCCCTTTGAAGTCCAGAATTGGTCACCATACCTGGAGCAGAAGGATGCATGGGCATCCTCTGGAATGCACAGTTTGAACATACAACCCACTTGCTATGGATAAACATCCAACACTGTCAAGCATTTAACCCCGGGATTCAAAACCAGTAAGTAACATAAAACTCTGGTGAAGAAAGTCTGCAGAAATTTCTCCTCATTAAAATTTTCTGTGTCTTAACAAAGGTCTCTTGATGCTGCCACATCCAAGTGTTGACCAGCTGTATGATGCTCTGGATGAAGAAGCTGAGGATGTTCAGTTTTCTCTATTGTGCAGAGAAGACATTTATTTTGGGGTCACGTGTGACACATCATGATTTTCCTTTCAGTGCTGTAACAACCAGATACTGAATACTCTGCCAATGACCTGAGCCTGTTCTGCCCAGACTTTCAGAAACAGGCATATTCAGTTTTCCAAGATACTCAAACTCATATGTTTCCTTGGATTTCTACAGAAAATTAACCTAAACCTTCCAGTGAATGCCTTTTGGATACTTCTTCCAGGACCTCTGTAAATTACCTCCACCTCTTTTCAATGTCTAATACTCCAAAAGGTAAAGGCAGCTGTAATTGTGGCCAGCACAATCTTATGAATGAAGTTCTGATCCTAGGATGAGAAGATGCTGTTGGTGAGGGACTGTTTTCTCTGGGGAGAGAACCTATAATCTGTATTTCATATCAGGAAAATCTATTTTTTGATTAATCTGAGTCAG
Source organism: Grallaria varia (assembly GCA_013396735.1). Taxonomy (NCBI): domain Eukaryota; kingdom Metazoa; phylum Chordata; class Aves; order Passeriformes; family Formicariidae; genus Grallaria; species Grallaria varia. Next base: position 252,250 of record VWZG01008499.1, read on the forward strand.
GAGACAAGTTTTCCCTTCTAGTCTGAATAGCTCTGGTTCACCTTGGTAGGAATTGATTCTGCTCATTTGTTGTGAACCGCCTGGACTGAAGGACACAAGATTGCCTTTTAGTTTGGCTAAAGCCAAATCTGACTACTTGGAACTCCTTTCAGGCCTTCAGAGAGCCCTGTGTTCTTTCAGAGCATTGAAAAATAACTTCCTTGGGTAACGATGTGCTGAGATTTATGTTCACTTGAAGTAACCTGAAAGAAACAACCTTGCCCTTGTGAGCACTGTCTGTGGTCGCCAAGGAAAAAGTTGACAAGTGAGCAATCTTCTTCAGGACGTATTGATCCATGTATACATTCCCTTTCTTTTCTCCTTTTCCTCTTCATTGCACTCGTATAAGTGTCCCCATGAACTCAGATTGACACATCTGTGGGGTTATGAATGCATGCTACCTTTACCTTGGCTTGAATTGGAGTATCCTGGTAGATACTGATAATACTGATACAGTTCCCTGTCTCACCTGCTTACAATGCACATCCATCCAGAAATTTGATATACATTTGTACAGCATTCTTGGATAAACAGCAGTGAGTCAGAGAAACAACCTACCAGTGGCTTCAGCAAGGCTTTGGTATTGCTCTACAAAACTCTCCCAAGAGCAAGCTAAGAAAATAAGGACTAAATGAGTAGAAAATGTGCTGGAAAGTTCTGCTCAAGCTTATCTATCAGAGGTCCATGTTTAGACTTGAAGGCCTTTTGGAATTGATTCCCTATGGACCAGTCTCAGGTCACGCAGAAGACAATGTATCTATTAATGGCCTTGACACAGGAATGAACAACGGTCACACTTGTGGAGGAGGAGAGAAATACCTTTGGAATGCAAGATTAAAATTAAAATTTCCTGACCAGTTATAAGAAGAACCTAAAATAAATAGCCAATAACCCCTTGTCCTAGTTACAGGGGCCAGGACTTGTTTATCACTATATATATATAGTGATATATATATATATAACCAAAAATGTGTATTTTACACCCTCTATGTAATTTCTGATGGACTGTTAAAAATAGATAAATTTGCAGCAGTTGCCCAGGGCACACCTCAGGCTACAGGCTGGGTGTTACAGACCCCTGGGAGACAGAAGGTGTTTCTATCTTCACACCAATGACTCAGGTGTGATAACTCCCCTCTGGGGAGGCATCAGCACCTTCACACCCAGCTGGAGGGGTCATGTCCGCTAATGGGCCTTCAGGGATAGGCACAAGAGGCAGCTGCAATGACCTAGACCATCAAAGACTCCAAAAATACCCCTTGACTCACACTGGGAAACTCCTTGCCCTTGGGGAGGTATTTGTCATTTCTACCTGAAGTTGAGCATATATAATCTTTGGGTTTTGGAACTTCTAGTACCACTTTTTAGATCCAGAGCAGGACTAGAATCTCAGAAGAACTGCAACTCTCAACAAGACTGAGACCACTATCCTCACTCACAGGTTTTCTTTTCCTTTTCACTCAGGGGGACCATATGGCGCTCAGCACAGGGGCTGACAAACACCATTCTGTTTGGTCCCTGGGGTGCTGGGTTATACACCTGTTTTTTGTGGGTTAAACCCAGTTTTTCTCTGTATCATTGTATTTATTGTAATCTTTTTATCAAATTGTAACTCTCATTTGTAATCTCTCTTGAGTTGGGTTCATTTCTCCCGCTGCTTTGCCTTTAAGCCAGCACACTCCTTAAGGATAAAGGCTAAGTATGATATAAGGGTAAACAACTACACAAATGCAAATTGGGAACTGCCTAATGGGCATAAAGAGGCATGTGAGTTTTAGGCTGCTGTGAAAGAAGGCAGATGCCGCAGTAAGATGTCATAACAGGAATCATAAGTAAGATACAGTCAGTATTTCTCTTTCCACTTTTTTCAACCCTTCAAGATTTTGTACTCCAACTGGACAGTGCTCTGAGGAAGGCAGGGAGGAATGTTTTGCCTGCAGTTAAAAAAAAAAAAAAAAAGGCCTGGCCTGAGAAGACGATAAATTATTAAATTGTTTGGTTTGTCTGGAGAAGATAGGGCTGAAGCAAGGAGAGGAGGGGATGGAAGTATGGTAATGCTCTTCTGGTTATAATAAAAGATTGCTCCCCAGAGCAGGGGGCAAACTAGGTGTGTGTATGTTACATGTAGGGCAGAAAATCATACAGAAAGACATTGTGACAAACTCAAGGATAAGCAAACTCTGGAACAGATGGCCTAGGAGACCTGCAGTATTTCAGAAAGAGGTTGTGAAATATCTGTAAAGACAGATTTAGATATAATCAGATTTAGAGACGGGGCAAGATGGCCTCTTTACTTCCCACCAGTCCCATCATACATGATTTTGTGATACTATATTTATTTTTTAATTTGTTTCTTATCAATGCCATTACATGCTGTATCTGACTTGTGAACCTCTTTACCTTTTCTTCAGTGTTTCTTCTTCTGGTATCTCCCTCTCCCCTCTCCTGCTCTCTGATGGCCTTATCTCAGTGTCTTTATTGTCCTTTTCCTTGAATCCTAAGGGATCCTATTCTGTATCAGTAGTTTTTCTGACAACACCACCTCTTTAACAGCAATTTGTTCAGTTACACATCCAAATTAGGTGTTCCTACCCTCAGATGCTTAAGTACACAAAGGTGAATCATCGTGTTGTGCTCCTTCTTTATATTCTCAGAAGGGTGATGTGTTGTGCCCTCCCAGTGACATGCAGCTTTCTCTCACACCTGTGAGGTGAAATCTCTGGATTAAAGTTTTAAGCAAAAGTGTGGCCTACAAGCTTAGAAACAAACAGAAGGATAAGAAGAAAAAAAACTATTACAAGAGAGTCTTACAGATGCTTATTTTCATCCCATGTTAGAGATTTAAATAAGAGACCTAAGTGGCAAGTCTGCTTGGCTCTGTGCATAATCAACTGAGACAGCGTGAGCAGCGTTTCTGGTGGGTGATTCATCCTGACTAACAGAGTTACCTGCTCGCATTGCCAACAGCAGGACTCCAGGGAGACTTGTCTTCTGGCTGGGGGCCTCGGCCAGCTGGCCAGGAGGCACTTGGTGCTGCCAAAGGCACTGCTGTGACCAGGAACCAGTGAACCTGCTTAGCTGAATGAAGGGGGCAGCAAATTGTTGAGGATAATGGTAATTGCATTAATACCGTCCAGGGATGATGGGACAACACTTGCAGAACTGTTTGTTCAGTGCACAACTGAACTGTAACTGTTTGTTACAGGGGACTGTAATATGCTCCAGGAACCTAATTTTGAGAACTCTGTTTTAGATGTCCTTAATTACTTTGATGTTTAATTTTTGTAGGTTTTGTCTTGTTAAAAAAAAAAAATTCATTTTATTTGAAGAAAAGTGAAAATTTGGTGAAGCTGTGGGCATGTCCTGCCTTTTTGCTGATCCAGAAGTGATGGAAAATAAAATCCTATCTAAGCTGAGCTGGGGAGTGGTGCTTCCTGTAAATCCTTATCTCCTGTCCTTGATTTGACCCATAGCTGTAATTTCTACCTCCAGGTGATTCAGGTTGGTTGGTGTGCTTCTTCCTGCCCAGCTCAGGGGGATGGAAAATTTCAGTTTGAATCCTAAGGGATTCAAAGTCAGTTCCCACTGACTGAGCTCTCAGCTTTGTGTCAGGTTTGTTATTTGATTTCCCCAGAAAAGGTGTTCATTTGTCTGAGAAAAGCCCTGTCTGAACTGGGAGACTGCTCTGATCCTCACCCAGGCACAAAGAAATAATTTTTTGGCTCTCACAGCCAAGTTTTAGCACCTCTCCACTGCCCCCTTCTTTTCCGTTTTACTCATGAGCCCTTCCTCAAGACCAGAGCTTCTTATCTCCCTTCTGGCTGGGAAGATGTCCACCATCCACCATCCTGTTGTCATATCTTCCAGCCAACACTTTTGAGTATCCTCTCATGGCCAGCACTGCCAAGGGGAAGTCCCCAAACCACCTGCGTGAGCCATCTGGACAACCCTTTGGTGCAGCCACATCAGGCATTAGGTGTGCAGGACACTTGTCCTTGCGCTCCTCCATTAGTCAACACTTGCCTGTGGTCTGCAGTGCTATATTTAAACAGTGAACTACTTGGAGCACACCCTGTCCTTTCCTTTTGTGATTGCACGGTGCCTCATATAATGGGGTGTTGCTTCATGACTTGTGCTGTTCAACACGGACACAAAGCAAATAAATAATATTAATGCCACTAAGAGCCTTTCCTTACTTCCTGCTTTTGTCTTTTTTTTACTTCATTTATTTTTTTCTTCACTGTTGCAGCTATGCTTATTTAAATAAAGAACCGCTCAGCTACAGTTTGGCTTTTATCTTCCCAAAGAATGTTCACTTCTTAGTCCAAAGTTAAAAATACTGAATTCTGAACCAAGAAACATGGAGGTTGTTTTTTATCAAATAATTTATCTTGGCAGGCACTGCTGTTGTTTGGGGAAATAATCCATTCTGTCTCAGCAAAACCCTGTGCATAATATTGAAGCAAATCCTTAATATATTTGTTTTTCTGTTTACTCTGATCAATACCTCAAAGAACAGTTCTTTTATATTAAAAAAATAAAGTAGCTTCCACCTTTCTTTTTGATCACAATAAGAATTGCAACTGAATAATTAACTTTGTTCCTAGAGCACATATTCACTTCCCCGCAAACACATCACTAAGCATGACATGCAAAACACAGGACATTTACAGCTGCAGCTGATAAATGGCTACATTTCTTTTTTTACTGCGAATAGCAAATTTGTCCCCAAATGTTGTTTTAGTTCTTCATGAACTATTTGTATACCTGAGAAAAATATGCCAGTAGTTTTGGCTAGATACTGGATACTTAAGCCTATCAGAGATAAAATATCCAGAATTTATGCAACACTCAGTGGTCAGTAAAATCCAGGCAGTAGAAGACTCACATGTAATCCCTATTTCTGCACGTGGGACCTGAACCCTGCTTCCCCAGGGAGTGGTCCGAGCAGCAGCCTGAGTGGTATTTATAGAAAAGGGCTGAACACAGGGTTCTCCTGCAGATATTGCAACATCCTTACTAGTATTGCTGTTGTTCTAATTCAGGGATAGAAAAGAGACACAGACATTATAGCAAGATATGAAGTGTTAATAAAATTCAAATTTTGTCTGCACTATTTTTTTTTTCCTAGTAAAGACTGTAACTAAAAGTTGTATTTAGATAAGCAAAAGAAAAGACATGAAGTTTAAGGTACAAAATACCAGATTGTCATTAAGCCATAGGGAATCTCAGCTTCTGTTGTGCTTGGGCAGCAGCCTGGTGGAAAAGAAGACAAAGGATGGGACTGGGTTTTTAGTATGAGCAACCTGATGTCCATTGGTATGTGCACTGCATCCCAGAGAATTAATGGCTCTGTAAATGAGCCACTGAAATGGTAAGAGTTACCTATGTATTCTATTTATTTTATAATACCTGCTAATCTTACACCTGATTTGATAAAACAGATCATCAGATCTTGATTTTTGAGTGCTTAATTTAAACAGTAATTAACTGTGTATTATATATGCAAATTGCAATGCAGAAGTCTATAAAAGTAAATGAGGATGGGGCTGCAGTCCAAAAATAAGTCTACAAAGCTACTGCTGAATTCCTACCTGAGTGAAAAATAGAAACCAGTTGAAGAAATAGAATAGCTACGCTATTGCAAGCCAAACTGTGCCAGTAGGATCCTAGATACAAGGTGAGGAGAAAAGGGAGGTCGTAACCTAAGGGGCCACATCCATCAGAGCCGCCCGCCCAGAGTATCCCTTCTGGGCAAGCTCTGCAGTGATAAAGTGTCCTAGTTACAGTGGTAGGGATCAGTTTATCACTCTGTGGGTGTAACCAAAACTGTGTATTCTACACCTTCTGTGTAATTTCTGATGGGCTGTTAATGATGGATTGTTTGCAGCAGCTGCCCAGGGCACACCTGACACCTCAGGATACAAGCTGGGTGTTAAAGAACCCTGGGAGACAGGCGAGTGTTTCTATTTTCACACCAATGACTCAGGTGTGTTGACTCCCCTCCAGGGAGGCATCAGCACCTTCACACCCAGCCTGAGGGGTCGTGTCTGCTAATGGGCCATCAGGGATTCCAAAAGTATGCCATGACTCACAGAGTTAAATCACCCATTGATGGCGGGGTGGTGGGGGGGAAGGTACTGGCCATTCCCACCTGAACTTGAGCATTATAATCTTGGGGGTTTGGAACTTCTGGTACTGCTTTTTGGATCCAGAGGAGGACAAGAACCTCAACAGGACTGCAACCACCACTCTCAACAAGACTGTGACCATCATCCTCACTCACAGGTTTTCCTTTCCTTTTACTTTACACTCGGGGGGGGGAAAGTGGTGCTCAGCACAGGGGCTGACAAACACCATTCCGTTTGTGCCCCAGGATGCTGTGTTATACATCTGTTTTTGTGGGTTAAACCCAATTTATCTCTATATCATTGCATTTATTGTAATCTTTTTATGTAAATTGTAACTCTCATTTGTAATCTCTCTTGAGCTGGGTTCGTTTCTCCTGCTGGTTTACCTTTAAATCAGCACATAAAATTTGGCTGCTTTCATGACTCAAAGAGAAGAGAAGAGCCCCGAAAAATGGGATGAGAGGATGTAAATGTCAATGTTTCCTCCTGGGGAAGTGAAATAAATAGACAAATAGAGTGCAGTAACACACTGAACCCAGACTGACAAAATTTAACATGTAGACCCTTGGTCCAGACCCATGATTTACCTCTAAAGCCACTAAAACCGAGGACATCTAAGTAACAGTTTCTGCGTGCTGAAGTTCAAACCAGATCTGCAATGAAAACACAAACCTTTAATTACAATTACTCCAATGCTTCAGCACCAACTTACACTTTTGTTTCATGGTCACGTCCGTGAGAAAGTTCACATCCTGGTGGAGGTAAGTCTGACTTCCCCCAGCTCCTGCACACATGCCACTTCTCATCCCTTCTGCCAGCACACACACTTGGGTGGCCAGCCAATGAACTGGCTCTGGGAACTCATCTGGCTTGAAATAAGCCCTTTGTCCTCCAAAAAAGATTGCCCCCAAACCCATACAGGACTGCCTTTGGGGTGAGCCACTGACAACAAAACCCTGGGTGAGGTGGCTGCAGCCTGCTCTCACTCTCTCTTCTATTGGGGACATTACCTTCTCAGGGTCAAAAGTGGTCAGAAAGAGAAAAGTATCCAAAATTGTTCGATGTTTTGTTGGGAGGGATTTAAAAAATTGTCTGGTCCAAAGCTCTGGACCAGACTAAGACAAAGATGCTGTCTTTGTTCTTTGTCAGAGATACACTTTTTTCTCCACTGTTGTTAAAAACCTTCAATGGAAGACACCCTTTTAGATTCAAGATAAAACAAGAGAAGACGCCTCTTTTCTTTCTTCCTGACACCATCTGTTCCTTTTTCTTCCCTTTTGACTTATCTTTACGTATGAATCTATTGGGTTGTGAAAGAGATTTGAGTGACGTGTTATTCTCCAAAAATTGCCTATGGTCTTCAACGTACTTAGAGAAAATCATACATTAATATTGCTTAGGGAATGAAGGAACAAATAGCTCAGCATGTACACACCTTCATCAGGTATTTGTTTTTAAAAATAGACATGTAAACAGCCATGTTGGAACTTGCAAAACTTCTTGGTGTAATTATTACTCTCCTATGACTGTTTCCCTGTATGATGAACACTCATTTGACACAGTTCAATGCAAACATTTGATGAGTTAAGAAAGACCTTTCTTGTTTGTTGGAAATAGATTCCGTTGGGCTACAGTACTAAGAGACATTTGTTCCTTGAAGTGTTTGAGGAATAAATTTTTTTATGTTTCTAAAGCCCATCTAAAAAGATTAGTTGGCTTCGATGGTTAGGGTAACCATATTTAGGTCTCCCCCTTATTTTAAATGACATCTAAATCACTGTGTAACTGTCAATAAACAAGTATTTTTAAATCCTGTTTCTCTGAGGGGAGACCCCAAAAAGATACTATCATAGTTGGTGATTTGTGGTGAATTTTTGGACACATTCAATGGAAAGCAAAAAACGAGTTGAGTGGATTGTACCCGAAAATCTTTGCTAACAGACACATGGTGTACTAGACCTGCATGGCAAGGTTTTGGTGCTGGGGAGGGCTACAGGGGTGGTTTCTGTGAGAAGCTGCCAGAAACTTCCCCCGTGTCCAATGGAATCAATGCCAAATGGCTCCAAGACAGAGGCCCAAAGGAGGTTGTGACCCTGTGAGAAGCCCACACAGGCTGTTCCTGAAAAACTGCATCCCATGTAAGGGACCCACACTGGGGCAGTTTGTGAGGAACTGCAGGCCATGGGAAGGAGCTGTGTTGGAGGACTGTGTCTCATGGGATGGACCCCACGCTGGAGTATGAGGAGGAAGAAGCGGCAGAGAGAACATGTAATGAATTGAGTGCAACCCTCATTCCCCATCTCCCTGCACTGCTGGTGGGAGCAAGAGGTAGAGAAATTGGGAGTGAAGTTGGGCCCAGGAAGAAGGTAGGAGTGGAGAAAAATGTCTTTTAAGATTTGGTTTTATTTCCCATCATTCTGCTCCGATTTAATTGATAATAATTTCCTGAGTTGAGTCTGTTTTGTCCATGACAGTAATGGGTGACTAATCTCTTCCCCTCCTTGTCTCAACCCATGATCCTTTCATTATATTTTCTTCCCCTGCCCAACTGAGAAGGGGCATAATAGATCAGTTGGGTGGACACCTGGCATCCAGCCAAGGTCAGCCCACCATACAAGGTTGCGTTGGAAGTGGGATGTCCAAAGAAACCATTGACAGGTTTACAGGCTTGCCGTATGTAAAGCAGGGAAAATTGGTCATGATAGCAGTCTCCAGGCTGCCTGTGGTAGACAGCATGAATTGCCTTGGCAATGTGGGAAGACCATATGCTTGGTCTCTATATGAAGAAAATTTCAGCATACAAGGGTGCTCTAAAGCAATCCAGCCCTCATAGATGTCATTTGCTCCTAAATAATCCTACTGTAGAGCAATGCTTTTAATTTTGTCCATCTGCTAATCTGCAAGGTCACTTCTTCAGTCCTTCTTACCCTGAAACGTCAATGCTCAAGTCAACAACTTCTCCCTGATATTAGTTCAGTAGTTTAGAGCACGGTGCCAATAACACCAAAGTTGTTGTTTAAATCTCTGTATGGGCCATTCACTTAAGAGCTGGACTCAGTGATCCCTGTGGGTCCCTTCCAACTCAGAATATTCTGTGAAATCTGTGAATCCTCTGGCCCTCAGGTCACTATGTCTGTTGTTCTGTATTGTCAGGTTATAGCCAACAGATTCTTCCTTCTTTGTCTCTATTTTTGGTCATCCATTGGCGATTGTATACACCTCAGATTGTCATTGTTATTTATTTCATAATTTTATTGCAGATATCTGATACACATCTCCAACCAAAAGTTGTTTAAACTGTGCTTAAGCAAGCTTTTGTGTCTCCCTGATCTACAGTTTAGTGAAGACATTATTTATGTTGGACTCTGTTCTCACCAGCACTCCTTCCCTTGCCATCTGCTCCTGCACCACAGACAGAGTCACAGGGGCTGTGAGATATACTGCCTGGGTAAATAAATGTGACAATAGTGCTTGCAGTCTTTCCTTCTTGAACAGCAGTTTGTGGTAGTTTAAATTTTAGGCTTTGGCAAGGTTTGTTGTTTTTTAGGCCTTCCTGGGAAACGAGTCAGGTGATATACACTGACCAATAAGAGGTATTCCCTACTATCTCACATCACGTGGGCTATAAAAGAGTAAGGGAGGAAGTTCTGGGTCACACTCTTTTCGGACTCTCTCTTTGGTCAGTCTCTTCGGTGCAGTCTTTCCTCCAGCTGGGGCAGTCTCTTGTTGGTTCTAGTAGTGTGGGAGAAGGATCACAGCTCGGGGCTGGCGCTTCTGTATTTGGGTAATAGAGTGCCTTATCTGTCTTCCTTGGGTGTATATATATATATATATATATATATAGTACATATATAGTACTGTTTGAGTTACCTCTCTTTTTCCCTGTACATGTGTATTTGCCTGGTATTCATGTTGTGTGCATATAGTGCTGTTCCCTTTTCCTCCTCTGTAAAAAAAACAAAACAAACATATATATCTGTTCCCTTTACGGTTTGAAGCTTTTAAGTTTTCTCTCCTTCTCCTTGGCTTTTTCGCCATTTGTCTTCCCTTTGTGGGGGTTTGGGGGTGGGGGGAACCTGTGCTGGTCCTGAGAAACTCTGTTGCTTTGTTTTGGTTTTGCCCAGGGTCAAACTTCTACACAGTGCCACATAAGGTCATCTTTATTTTCATAGCCTTTGTTTGCTAACCTGTTGATTATAAGACCTTATTGTTTTGCTGTTCTGACTAAGCTGTTTGTCTTTTGTTGTATCTCATCTACTGATGAATAGATACCCTCAGCAAACCAAGACTGCCAAACACCCCTGGGACTCCAGTCTCCATGCCAGATATTTGCTGCACAGCAGTACGAGACATTGCAGGGAGGTGACATACCTTTGTCTATGCTGGCAGTGACACCAAGATAACAATTTAATTACTGGTGTACTGAGGAAGATTTTGGAAAATATAAATGATTTTACAAAGAAATTGTAAATTTTTAACATCATGCTATAACAGCATCACTGTCAAATGTTTTCCTACAATCACTGAAGTGTAAGAGTACTACTTGTTACTAATTTTTTGTTAATTTGAATTTTATAGTATGAAGATACGGTCAATGAACAAAGAAGTAGGAAGGAAACCAGCTAGCTTTACTTAGGTGGCATTAGGTGTTTTCTTCAGAATAATTGTACAAAGCCCCATTTTGGACAGGAGCATTATGTATCTCCAGTTGTTTTGATCACTTTAAGTTCTCTTAGGCTTTTCTGTCATGGTGAATTTCCTCCTTTCCTCTGAGATGAATTTTAGACCCTGTTCCCTGCTGTAGTTTTATTCTTTGAGTGGATGTACACTTACTATCCTTGCTTACAGCCTTGGTAACTCTGTAGTTGGCTGCTGGAAGCTTCCCGTTCACCTTCAGTAATTCATGTGAATATCCAGATATTTTCACTTACTTACCTTGCCAGGTTCAGTCTTGTTTCAGTTGGGGGTCTACTCAGTGCACAATAGAAGTAGTCCATGACTCACTTCGACATAGTCTGCCTTGCCCTATGTGTTTTTGTGCTTGCAGTGATTCACTGCTCCTTCCTTCCTTTGGGAAGTCCTGACACATTCTCAGCCATATCAGTGAATATGCTTCTGATGGGTCTTCAGGTCTAGCCCACTTGACTTAAAAGGGACTCCAAGTCCTTCCAGACAAAAAACTCATCTGAAGGGACGAAGTTGGCGACTATGCAGTAATGCTTCCTATTGCATGACTTTGGGTGCCCACTGCTAACCGGAAAATAATCATTTCAACAGCCTATGTGACCATATCATTGAATTCCTCACTATACTACAAATCCTACAGGTAAGAGTGAAGAAATGGATCTAAATGTGAAATACTCAAAATGCATAAAATACTCCCGCTCTTGTTCTTCCAGAGAGCTACAAGGAAGACTCTTGATCAAATATACCCTTTTTTTCTTGCTTCCATGAATTATCATCAGAAATATCGGTCTGTTTTACATGTGAAATATGAACTCAGAAACTCCATTCAAGCAATATAGTTTATGAAATTTTATACCTTTATGAATAAAACAAGTGATGTTACTGTGGCGGATATTTGTAAATCACCAAGTGTGGAGAGTTCACTTTTGGTTTTACTAACATTAAAGCACTACAACCTATCTGATCAGTTTTAATAGGTATTAAACTACATGAGCTATGAAAGCTATTGACAATGCTGGAGAACAACAGTTTCCGTGGTCACCTTCGGCAGACTATAAATGCTAAATGACTAAAAAACCTTGGGTAGCCTAGAAAGCACTCTACATAACTGATGTCACAGGATACTGGTGGCTTTCTTCCGTCTGTGGGTAGTTAATTTACTTATAGCCAGAACCCTTTTGGTGACTATTTGTCATTCTTAGGTTGGCAGCTGCCCTTTGCAAAAAACCTCCATGCAAGGACTGAGAGGACCCTTAGGACACCATTAAGAAAATTACCATACTTCTGCCAGCTCGTGCAAGTCAAAGTGGGCTTGAAGCCTCTTGGAGAGCATGGTGGAGAGCTCTGGCCCTTGCAAAGGCTCCTGGAAAACTGTTGTCCCCCACCACCCAAGAGCAAAGTAGTTTACAAACAGTATGCACGTACTCCTAAGCCCTCAGATAGCTACAGAAGTCAGTAAGACCATGGTAAGCACTGACTTTTTGACACCAGGACACAGAATGTGGAAGCTTCTTCATTTTGTTATGTGCTGTGACCCAACAGGTTGAAAAGATTTTGCCAGTAAAATCAAATGCCACCAGCAAAGCAGCTGCTCAGGAGCACAGAGGTATGGGTTAATAGGTCCTGACAAAGTCAAGCTCATAAATAACTTAATCAAAATACATGGGCATGTCAGATAACCTTCTTCTTTCAGTACTAAAGAATAACAAAAGGCTCATTGTCACCAAAGCACAAATGTTGCTGAACTTAAGTCTATTTTTTGCTGAGTTTCTTAGGAATTAGAGAATAGCTGGGAATTTACTTACAAAATGTTTTCATTCCTAGTCAGGCAGTGGAGGTCTGCAAGGCTGGAAAAAGAATGGCTATTCTGCACTTGGAAGTCAAATGAGCTCTAAAGCTGTAATACCTTGTTAGGAAGCCTTCTCTTGGATCAATGTACAGAGCTGGAAACCTCTGTTAAAGTGTGTGTTTGGGACCTGGCCCTGACTTCTGCAACCAGGATCTAGCACAATGCACCTAGACACTGGCTACCAAAGCTAGCAGCTGTGCTGCCTGACCTCTCTGGGGGCTCTGGCGGAGTGTCTGCTGTGTTGAGCAGTTCCCAGTCATTTTCTCATCGTTCAAAAGCTCAGCAACAGCAATCAGCATGCCTTGCTTGGCAGCCGTCCCAGTAGCACAAGAGCATTCTGCGATGGGCTCTTTGAGTTTCTAGGCTTGTGTGACTTTTCAGACCTTGTAACAGCAACATTTCACGCTATCTTCCAGGGCTTATGCACACAGTGCCACTGCAAGTGAAATATTAGGCATAATCGCTTCAAGGGACTAAGCAAACCTTTGGGGATAATCAGAGATTTTGAGCTCTACTCCTTTAAGAAGAATATCTCCATATATATATATGGAGATATAGATACATATATGTGGAGATATATATATATATATATATGGACATCCTACCCCAAAGAAGAATGGATTTTGAACCTCTGCTCTCAGACAGATCCCGTTCTTGCATGTGGAATTCCAAGAGCAATGACAGATTAGAAACTCATGCCAAAGTCGCTGAAGCATTTAATAGAGGCTGAGGAAGCTAGTGTCAATCTTTCCTTTGTCCAGAATTACTTTAGCAGAAGTATGCAGGCTCTTCACATTCCCTGAATGGTTCACGTGAAGCAAAATCTCATCTAAGTGCAGTAATCTCAGGGCATTAAATTCCATTTAACCTAAATGGTTAACTGTTGTTGATTCTCCATGTTATAATTATATTGGCTACAAACGGGCTCAAGTCAACAGCGTGGAGGAGACGTCAGTGGGGTGACTGTGAAATGACAGGCAGCGGCACCAATCCCCAGCCCCTCCACGCAGCTCCAGTGCGCTCGCAGCGTCAGGGTGGGAGGGCTCAGGGGAGGAGGGGGGCTCTGCACATATGTCCAGAAATTGCTACAGTGGATGGCTTGGCTCGGCTCTCGCTGCTATTTAAAGGCACATGAGCTGCATGTTAAATTGGGCATTAGTATTTGCCTGGCTCTCCAGCATAGAGCGGGTTTGACTGTGCTACACACACAATGAGGACAAAATGTAGGCAGAGCCCAAAAGGACAGAAATTACAGGACATCAGGGGCTGACTCTTGCTTCTCTTCTTCAGATGACAATTTCATAAGGGCAACTCCCTAAACCAGAACAGTATAAACAAATTAGGATCATGGCTTGCCACTGTGCTTTGAGTCGCCAAGAAATGCTTGGTTTCTTCCTCGAAGTGGCAGCTCAGGTAAATCTCTGGGCTTTTAATCCAAGAAAAGGAAGTGCATTTGCAAACAAGCAAACAAACAAACAACAACAACAACAAATAGAATTTGTCTCTTGCCTAACCAAAACACTTAGCTTGGGTACCCGATGCCAGCAGCTATCCCAGCTCTGCAGCAGGTTGCTGTAAGGCTTCAGGACACCAGAAGATTTACAGTGGACTCATTCTAGGAAAATAAAACAAAGAATTCTGCTAAGCCCCCAAATTTCTGTCTAGAATACCTATCAGCTGGCAAGCAAACTATTACCAAAAAGGTTTTAAAACACAAGTGAGTGAGAGAAGGAATCACAGTACAAAGAAACTGAAGCTGTGTCTATACTAGCAAATTAAATTTGCCTGGGGCCATTCCCTGGCACTGAGACCAGTTGGCAAGGAGCAGCCTACATCCATAGCATTAAACTGTCTTACTGTCCAAAACAGAGTGGCCACATGGAAACAGGTGCTGGGAGCAATCCCTGGCCCATGGTGGTCCTGAACGCCACCCAGGAACTGACTGGGAGAGAGAGCAACTTGGCACTGGTCAAAATGTGCTAAGACCTGAGCTAAAAATTTTGTGGTGAGGAGGATGGGAATACGTCTTACAGGTCAATGTATGTCACCTGACTCGTTTCCCAGGAAGGCCAAAAAAACAACAAACCTAACAAGGCCTAAAATTTAAACTACCACAGGAGTGCTGAGGGATGTTCCTGGTGCTGTTAAATGTGGTGGTACTGAGGTAGCCTGAGAATTTCAACCTCTGCTATGGACAAGAAGAAAAATCTCAGAAAGACTGGGAGCAGCTCCACCCTTTTAGTTTCCTGCCTGGGAGCTGAGGACATGTAAGACATGCACTTTGCCCCAAAAGCCTTGCTGGCAGGAGTCACAGCCCTCGTGCCATGGGTGGGCAGTCACCTCCTCTGGAGTACAGTCGTGTGTAATTTTACCAAAGATAAGATTTTTTTTTTTTAGGTATAACTTTTCCCATTACTTTGTTGGGTTTATAGGTCTTTGTTTTGCTGTAATTGGAAACTTTCTCATTGCTCTGCATTCTGCAACTACGGATATGAATGTATTTTCTTCTCTCAGACATTTCTAATACCATTTTCCATCTTTGAATTTCACTTTCATGAGAAAAGGTGGCAAACACAAACACTGAATAAGATAGCCACAATATTTTTTGTGATGGAACACATCACTACTTAGTAATTTAAAACAAAACAAATTTAAAAAAAAATATCCCAGGAAAGAGGACTCCCTGCTTCTAGCAGCAACTTCCTTTGTAAATCCAAACAATGCAGAGCAGTGTGGCCAGGCTGGCCATAGAGCAGAAGCTGTGGTTTCTTAACACCATGTGTTCAGTGGCAATGCTAGTTTCAATTATTCTCACAATCATTCATTCTCATCACAGAACTGACACTTCTTGGCAGGACTTCTTTTTTTAAATCAGATCAGGTCCCTAATCCAGTTCAAAACACAGTCCTGTAAGCAGTTGTGCTGTCACAGATGAATGGGCTGAAGAACAGCAGACAGAACACAGCAGAATGGGAGGCAGGGAAGGTACCAAATATTGAGTTTGCACTGAGTTTATAGTTGCTCTCTCTTTCTAATGCCTGCTGCTTTTAGCTTTCCCCTGCACCTGCAAGTGATAGCATAATCAGAGGAAAAAGTGAGGTCAGGCTATCACAGCTGTTCCACTGCTTGTTTTCTTGCACCCTCCTTCCTTCTCAGGCTTCAGTGGTGGTTTGTGCAGACAGTTCCATGCTCCTATAGTGCTTTGGCAAAGCAGTGCTTAGGCTTCCTCTTTCTAAATAGGAATCACTCAGAAGGCAGGATGGTTTTTTCACGGCACATATCAGTTTCTCTTGCCTGTATAGGACTGGTAGATGTGCTCAATGCAACCACACCTTTGAAAGTGAGTCCCCATACCATCAGGACTTCCATGATCACTCAAGTTACTCATTACCTTTTTTTTTCTGCATCCACCTTCATTAAAAAGATTAACAGCTATCAGATGTTTAGTGCAATTAATGGCACTGTTGAAAGGGGAAGAACTGAGAGTAGAAGAGAAGGAACAGATTAGGGAATGCTCCTTCAATTAGACATTTTCAGCTTGGTTGGGTCAGATGAAAATCACCCTAGAATACTTAGGGATATGGGTGAAGCAATCATCGAGGTGTTTGCAGCTAAAACCAGCTCTCTGGCATCTGCAGTTGAATTATCCAGTTTGGAGATTATCTGTGCCACAGATGCAGAGCTAGCTAGGGTCTGACACAGCTCATTAGCACTGGCACCACATGAATAAAGCGTTGCATATTTCAGGGTCAGGCTGGGTCTGGAAATAGTCCAACAACTTCCATTCAGGACAAAGAGAAGGCTTTCTCTCTGAAAACACGGGTGGATGTCAGCTGACTGTGTACACCTGTACCTGTATCATATTCCCTCGGAGCTCCTGGAGAATAATCAGCTTAGGCACAGTGTGAGGGAAGTGGTATGGGTCATTTCAAATCCACTCATTATGTCTATCTAAAAAGCTGCATCTAACATGAGTCCAAATTAAGTCTACCTGGATCCAAGCTAAGCCTCTAAAAAGCCTTGAACCATCTCTGTACCATGTTCTCATAGATCTGCATGGGTCCTTATATCCATCATCCAGAGTGTCTCAGCTCTCCTGAGGCTCCAGTGGGGAACTGATGGTATCTTGGAGGGTTTATGAAGCTACAGAAGACTGGAAAAGAGGTAAACATTAAAAGACCTGGTATGGATCAGTTCAAAGTCATTAAAAGGCTGAATAAAAAAATTCCTGTTGGACTGTGGCGGGGAGAAGAAACTCATATGTGAAGTAGCAGCCCACAGGGGTTGCCCAAGAGCAAGTCACACTGAAAGAAGTTAGTTTCTTTCTACATTTTGTTCCACCCCTGCCTGTATCTGTGCATTTTCTTGCTCCTGGCTACTGGGGTTTTCCAGCATTTGCTAAGGATGCAGGTGATGTCACCAACCCCAGTGCGTGGGTGGTCCTCATTGCAGCCCTCTTTCTAGGAAATGAGATGGCTTGATGGTGCAATTCCTGCCTGGCACTATCCATGTTTCAGCAGCAACCTTCTCTGATGGATCTTTCCCAAATAAAGGGTCATTTTACTGCTCCTTCTTCTTCACTGATTGAATATCAGATGTTACACCAAGCATCAAAAGGGTTTTACCCAAATCACAACAAAGTATGAGGAGACATAAATGTTTAAATAAGGTATCTAAACAACTTTGTATCTTTCCCATAATTACACTAAAATAAGAAAGAAAATTAAATACCCTCCTTAAAGCGTCTTTAAGTAGCAATTTAATTCTAAACTAGATTTATGTAGACATTAGAGTTCCTCTACTACAATTGCACTCCCCTTGTACACTAAGTACATATACGGTACCTGACTGGAAAAGGTTGCACAGGCATCGTATATTTGTGCTTGCATACCCTGAAATATTTTTATATCCATTTAGAAGAAGAAAACCTACTAATGCTGACATTGACTGGAAGAATCTACTTCACAGAATCACAGAATGTGCTGAGTTGGAAGGGACACACAAGGATCATCGAGCCTGACTCCTGGCCCTGCACAGGACCATCCCTAAGAGACACACCATGTGCCTGAGGGTATCATCCAAATGTTTCCTGAACTCTGTCAGGCTTGGTGCTGTGACCATTTCCCTGGGGAGCCTGTTCAGTGCCCAAACACCGTCTGGGTGAAGAAACTTTTCCTAATATCCAACCTAAACCTCCCCTCACATAACTTCAGACCATTCCCTTGGGTCCTGTCACTGTTCACAGCAGAGCAGAGATCAGTGCCTGCCCCTTGTGACAAGGAAGTTGTAACTGCAATGAGATCTCCCCTCATTCTCCTCTTCTCCAGGCTGAACACACCAAGTGCCCTCAGCTGCTCCTCATATGGCTTCCCCCCAAGGTTCTTCACCATCTTTGTTGCCCTCCTTTGGACGCTCCCAAATAGCTTAATATCTTTCTTATATTGCTTAAAAGTAGTAAGGATTTAATAATAGACACACCTTTCAGCAAAAAAAAACGCTGTGAAGGACTAATATGCTGCTCCCAACACTTTTCAATGCATGGATTTTCTGTAAACCACATCCAGGAAACTTCATTTTCTGATTCACCAATACTGAACAGTGATCACTTCAATATTTTCCAGACCTTCAACCAATTAACACCTTACGTGTCACATACCTGAAGGGAGGCTGAATTACACCCATGACTCAGATGTTTCTCTTACTATCATTATACACCCACATCAGAAATGGAGGTTTCTTGACTTTGTCCCGGTGACTAATGAACGTGTCTGTGTGCTGACAGTGCTGTGAGTTATCCATCCACCTGTCTCCTGGCTATTGGTGAGACATCAGAGTGACACACCTCTGGGGTACCAAGTCACATCAGCTCCTTTACACGTGTTCCTTCTTGTTTCTTTCCTCTTTGAATTTTGCCCTACATGAACAGGAAAAGCTGAGACAATCAATCCCATGATTACATTTTAAGGCAGATTAAGTGACTCAGTTAGAGGATCTCACCTCATTGCAGATGCCAATAGCACAGCCATCTGTGTCAGAGTTGGTTCCTCTGGGCTCCCTTTTAGTCAATGGAGGGAAATAAGGCCCTATTCACCTTCATTAGGTTAAATATCAGCATTACCATGAGGTAAACCATGTTATGAAAGTGTGGGTTCCTTTGTTGACTCCTGAGACAGCCTGCATGACATGCTACAGCATCAATGACTACATTGCAGGTAACCTGCAGTGATGGCTGATGCATCCTGCCCCAGGTGAGTCACAAACAAGCGCACATGCATTTTGAGATCTGATGAAATAACCTGCTCTGTCACCCAGATGTAGTCTTCCACCCCTCTCTACATGTCTTACTGCACTTTCTTTTATTATAATTTTGCTGCATAGACAGTATTTTGGCAGATCCACTGGACTAATTGGCATAGAGAGGCATTGCATGACAAATACAGGACAAAATGAAGTTCTTTTATGCCTATATGAAAGAACACACTATCCGTTGAGGTAAAATGCTCTAGACAGCCTTTCTATCTGCTCCACCCTCTCCTCAACACAGACTTCTAGTCTAAAGTAATATACAATCAAAATTAACACTTTTATCAGAATAAGCTGGACACTCTTCAGCCTCAGGTCACTTTGGAAAGGCTCTCTGGAGGTGTTGGACTGAGACAGTTGTGCCAGTCCTCCAGTGTTGAGGCTACTCCCACTATGATGTGCAATGGGAAAATCCCAGGAGCGTCAAGGATATAAAAGCCTGGCACTCCCCAGGGACATGGGACACCCAATCTGCAGATGGCAGTGGCTGCTGTCCACTGGGGTGGCAGGAGATAGCACAAGGTGGTGGCAGATCCTTTGAAGACTGTTCTAAAAGCTGACTGGAGTCTGATTTGATCTTTTGCTTTGCTATGATTTCCACCGAGGTGCTACAGCCCATCACTGCAGGCAGTGCACCTGGGAACCCCTTGTGTTGAGCTGGGTGCCTACCAGCACTGATTTGGTCTTCCCAAAAAATAATTGCTATTTTGCCAATCTATGGGTTTACAGACCTAGTTTCGAAACAGGCAGCATAATATGTTCCTTTCAGGATATGAAATGCTCCTTTGAGTGCAAATTTATAAACATATCTATGTAGGCTTTCTTTCTTGTAGGCCATTAAAAGCCACATCCACAATAAGAAGTTCCAGAATCCAACCTTGTCTTTGTTATCCACCATCATGTTCTGGAAGAACACCTTTCTTCTTGTCTCCCTCACTCTTTGGTATGGTCCTGAAGAGTAAGATATCGATGAGCGGCAGTTTTCCTTCTGATGATATGAAAGCTCCCAGCTCCAGCTGGTGCCCAGAGCTGGGGATGCCCTCCTCCCCCTCCTGATTCCTCTGCATGTTGCAGGAGCCACAGCTCTGCCTGCTAATGATGCCCTTGCCAATAGCATCAAAGCGATGTTTTACAATGTGATAAGACTGACAAAATATTTCAGCTGGCTCAGGCTGTGGGTGAAAAACACTGAGGTGTTGGGTGAGAGCAGAGCGGCGCGGAAGGCCCTCAGATCTTTCTTTCTGGCCCCTGAAATAATACACTGCAGGGCTCCATCCTGGCAGAAGACTCAGGAGCTGGAGCATAGAATTTTTCAGGAATGTCTCCATTAGCTTTAATGACCAGGCATAACTGCAGCACAGAGTTTGAATCAGGAACCTGGAAAGTTTTGACAAGCTCTGTCAAAAATTTTGCAGTTCAGGACTAGCATTACAGTAGATGTCATTCTCTAGTTTATAGTCATAATCGTGGAGCAAGAGCTGATGATTGTTAATTTTATGCTTTCTTTGTGCTTACTCATTATGTCAGCATATTTAATTTCTGCTACGCTTTCTGAAATCAATCTTCATTTTAATGTATAGTTCCCTACTGCCTTTTTTTCCCAGTAAACAGCTGAAGATTTAGTGTTGGCCTGTAACACACTGAATCCATTTATGATCGTTTACATAATCAGATTTTCAGTGCTCTGTAAATCTGTCTTTAAATGCTTGCATTGCTCCAGGACTAAACTGGTTAAATTTTTGAACTGTTTTTCATCATTTGTGTACATTCCACCATTTTGAGGAACAATTAAGATCCTATTTCAGTGGGACTTTAGCACCTTCTATGTGTCATTGATTATTTTGTCCCCAATGGGGAATTTCTACAAATGAATATTGTATTTCAGAATAACAACTACTTTGGTCATAAATATCTTTTAAGCTACTAAATGTCAAACTTTCTTACAGCAGTAGGGTAATTCACCTCTTGAATATAGTGATTGACTTTTGCAATTAAACAAAATGATGAAATTTCACTGAGAGGAACAAGCAAAACTAGCCAAAATGTTAATATGCAGATGGGTGGCAAATCTGTGAAGCAGCTCTGATGGGAAACAGGAATGTACTCCCAGAGGCTGCCTGTGGATTCGTCTTGTGTATGGCACCCTGCTTTTATGCTCTAACACGAGCAAGACATGAGCCCAGCTGTAGGGCACTGTAGGGCAGTCAGGGCTCTGAGTTGGTTCCTTCCCTCCATGGAGGACAAGACTTCTTCAAGCACAGTGGTTTACTCTGCTGTATCCTTGGCCAGTGGGGTGAAAGAGCAAGCTCTAAGCCCAATGGAAGGGCCTGAAGTTACCCAGGGATGGTTTGCTTCACTGCTATGGGTTTTCAGAGGCTTCAGCTGAGTCCTGGCTCAACATACACATGTGCCACCTTCCCAAGAAGAAATTGGAGGGTGAAGCCCTTGGACAGCTGCCAGCCAGGCTGGAGAATGGGGACTCAGCTGGGGCTTGCTTGCAAGGGTGGGTTTGACCAGGGTTCATTCTTCCCTGAAGTCTGATGTCTCTTCCTCTCCAGCATGAGGACAGCTCTACAGAAGTGCAACCCATTTCTCAAGCTGAGTTGCTAAATTGGTTACAGTAAATTAGCAACATTATCTCCTAAGGAAACACACTGACTTTGGTTCATACCTTCCCATATAAAGCCGACTCAATAGAAGCGCTTTGAACTTGCCTTATAACACTGGGGTGTTTTTAAATCCTCTTGGAAACTGAACCTTGTAGAGTGGAGAAAATTGCACTTGGATGCAGCCTGTGAGTGTGGACAGATGCTAAATACAAAATGTCCAAGTTTGAGGCTGGGAGATAACAGCTTTCCAATGCCACAACTGGCTTTGGTTGTTCCCTTTTTTTGCAAGGAGATAACATTACCTAACAAAACTAAGGGTCAAGGAGCAAATGATGATATGGATTTAACTGGAGCAAATCCAATATAATGCAACCTCAGTTGAGTAAGTATCACTTTGTTTACCTTTTACCAAAGCACAGGATTTAATCAAAATAGCCAAAAAATGTCTATTTTAAAACATTTGGTCCAGGAGAAACCCTAGGTTTATTTTGGAGATTTATTCTAGACACATAGAGTTGCCTAGATAAGGAGCAAGCTGGGAAAAGAAACAAGTGGTGTGGGAGGGACAAAACAGAGGAAAGGAAGGAGATAAGTCTGAAGTGAAAGTTTGGTGAAAATAAGTCAAATTATTTGTACCCTTGGAAACCAAATGAGAAAAAAAACCCTGACAGAGGCACCTAAGCTGTAAAATGTTCAGATGGCCCATGTGGACAGCAAGTACTGCCAATGGATGCTGTCCCTGCCAACCCTACACCATGTTTATGGGACTTCAGGATGTGTTTGTCTTCTAAAACTTAGCAACAAAAGCACAAGCTAGGAACTATGGCACCAGCGCATTATTAAAGTTCTGAAGTTAAATACTCCAGAGCTTGGAAGTACTAGAAAGAAGCATGTTTGTGCTCTCTGCGTACATTCTCTTGTTGACTGGCCTTTAACCACACACAGGACTCACACCAATAGCCCAGGATCAGCTGTGCTGGGTTTTCTCCAGGGTTTGACCTCACAGATACCTCTCCCCTGTAACTGTAGACTGTGATACTCTGCTGAGGTCAGCAGTGCTGGCAGGTAGGAAAGTTGTCTGGGAAGCACTTGGGGAATTTACAGAGCTTTCAGGGCTGGATAGCCCCATAGCTGTCGGGTGTTAAATTGCCCTGTGAGATACAGATACAAATTCTGCCTAAACCCTTACGCATTTTCTTGTGCTGGTATACGGGACTTTGCCCCTAGAACTGAAAAAACCCCTCCAAAACATATTGTGTAATTGAGAGTATATGACCCTTATCGACTGGGTGGAGCAACACCATGAAGCAAAGCAGGTCAGCACACAGCAGTCCCTGAGCTGCCCACTTTAGCCCCCTGTTCAGTATGTTAAGCCATAACTTTGCCCTTACAGAACAACATCCAAATTTCTTCCTTGCATTGGTTCAAGCTGGTTGTAACTTTATTCTCTGTGGGATGTGAACTGTGCTAAGGAGTAGTATGTTGTAGTTAAGGCTATGCATGCTGCTGTCAGGGTGGCCATGCCCACAGTCCTAAGGGTGCTGCCAGTGGGTGGGGGGTCCACATGGAAATTTTGATTGCTCACTCTACCCTGTTTGCTAGAGTAAAAACCCTTTTATTGTAAAGGAGTTGTATGCTCTTTGAAGTGATCTCTGGAGGACTTTTCAATGTGATTGGGGCATAACGGTTGGAAAAGACCATCTGCCCACAGAATAATTATTTATTCCAGAAGGGACATCAGAGGAACAGAGATATTTTTTGCTATCTGTTCATGTCAGGAGTGTTTCTAACCAGATAGGGATTTTTGGTAGATTCCCAAATTCACATACACTTGAACTTCAAAGTAACCCAAATCAGGCTGCATGGTCAGGGACTGAATACTCAGCCATGGTCATGGAAAAGGCTGAATATTCAAGTTCCTTGAATCTAGGAAGAAGAAAGATGGGCTTGGATAAAAACATGTGTGCAAGAGAGAAAGATGGAATCGATAACTGTGTTGTGCAGCTCTTGGTTCATCCCTATTTCCAGCTCCAGTATACATAGGCTGTTCCCAGCTTTCCAAATCTGGCAGACACCATATGTTTAAGGCTTTGAAGAGTTACTGTGTGCAAAGTGCTCCAGCTGAACATCTGTAAGGTCAGGCTCCTTCTGTGGAGTACTTTGGTACAGGGGACTGGCTGCCTTGGGGGATCTTTAATAGGCCATGTTTGTCATGAGGCTGCTGGTTGCAATCCCACCTGTGCAGATTTGTAGTGGAGCTGGTACATGAGCGACTGTGGTATTTCCATTTTTGCACATATGGAAAGGTGGAACGCACATCACTAAGCAAGGCTAACCTTGAAAATCAGAGCTGGAAGGAAGGAATGTGGGAAGGAATTCACCCCAAAGTCAGAAATGTGGATTTTGATAAGGGAAGCGCCATCAGTCATTGCCTAATGAGCATGAAATGTATTCCTGATACAGCATAAATGTAGGAGGCTCCCTGGTATGATGATGACAAAGCACTGGTACCCTTTTTAGGACCTTTTATAGAAAGCACCTGAAAGGACTCAGGCTGTAGCTTCCCAGGATGCTCAGCCACTCGAGCAGCTCCCTCCCTGGGAAGAGGACCCCTCAAGCCATGCACTAGGGTGCAAAGCTTAAAACATCTGCCCTGAACACACAGGAAGGCAGTTAGTGCTGAGTGAGGGATGTGCTGCTGGCAGATTGGGCTTGGAGCTCTTTTCTCAACATATGTATGTTGAAACACCACATGTACATCTTGAAGAGCCCATTCTACCTAAAAAAGAAAGAACATATGTCAACTGGATGTCCTCCATATACACTCTATTAGATTCTCTGCTTCGATAATATATTGGTTGGCAATAGAATCCCTGCCCTTCTACAATATCCAAGATTTAAATTAGGTACTATTGGTCCATAAATTTGAAGGTAGACAGTTGAGGTAGTCAGGATTGGCAAACCAGCCCTTGGACCTACTCGGTCAGAAATACATTTAACAACAAATTCAGGGCAGGGATTTCAAAAGAATGAGATAAAACACAGGCAGTGTGACAGTATTTGTGCTTCCTCTATTTGCTGAGCCTTCAGGGTTCCTCTTTTCACCCCAGCTAGAAGATTCTCAAATTTAACATTTAGAGTGGAAGTGGAAGTGCTCCTGTAATTTCTTGACTCTTCTAAATGCATGTGTAAGTGTGATTTCTTAATTAACGATGAAACTGAGCAGTTTGCTGAAGGTGTCTCAGTTCTAGTTTTGAAGTCGTATTTATAAACAAATTGCGAATCCCTTCAAATCCATAATTATCTGTCACAGCTGATGAGCACTGAAAATATCTTCCGCTGTATTGTTAACCATTTGGAGCTGTTTAAGATGTCAGTTGTTATGCCTTTGTAACTTCAAACAGGGAATGATAATATGAAGTTTTTATTCACCACATGACTCTGCAAACTATTTTAAGGGAAACAGCAAACACTGTGAAACTGTGATAAAATCTGGAGAGCTGGTGAAAGCACACTTGCACAGACAGTGTAGAGCCAAGTGTGAGACACCCTTTACATTCCTATGGGTTGTTCCTTAACAGGAATGGCAAGCTGAAAATGTCACTTGGCTGCCTCAGATGCCAGCTGTGCCTACAGGCTCATCTCTCAGCACTTCCCTTCTTACCCCTGAGAACTCCAAAACATGCTGAAAAACTTGTGGGCATCACCGCTTCTAGTACTGGCAGGGGAGCTGGGAGATGGGAAGGTGGAATATTGTACCCAGCTCCTCCATTTGTAGGTTGTGCCTGGGGCAGCCCAGCCCAAGCCCGACGTACCCCCTGACACACACCTCCAGAAGAACCAGTTACACAGTCATCAGAGCTGTGACACCATTTCCTTACATTTTTAAATCACTATTCATACAAAGGGCAAAAATGTTGTCCCAGCTCTTGGATTTTTGACCAACATGAAGACCGTGAGAAGGGTGAATGCAGCTGTCCTCAGTGTCCTGTCCCAGTACCCTTCAGTAGAAATCCTGTTTGTTTCTTCCCTCAGGATGGCTATTTGGAAAAAACCCCTTTCTCTCAGTTTCATCTAATCTGGCTAATGTCAAACCTCTGTCACCATAGTCACCCATGGATACTCTGACCAACTGGCCAGGCATGTGTCCTGCTAAGTGTGCTATGTCTGTTGCAGCAGCGTTCAATTATACTCTTAATTAGAAGCTGGTGAAAATGTGGCTGCTGGTCCAGCAGTGACAGCAGGAACTATCAAGAAGGGCTCCAGTGTGATTTGATCCCTTTCTCTGAGCCTGGCACGGCCCCAGTCAGAGCTGGGGTCTGAGCATCCATCCTGCAGGATCATTGTTCCATGAGTTTTTACACAGCTCACACTAGTCATATGTCCCTGTGCAATATAGGATGCTCCAATCTATCCCTTTGAAGGCTGTCAAAAAATAGACTATGTAATATGTTGCTGTGTATTTAAAAATGGAGTTACTGAAACAAATTGCATCTCAAAACAAGGATATTTCCGACAAGTATATTCTTCAATTAATGATATTTGGACATGTGGTAATAAAGTAAAAATGCCAGCATAATCTCCTTCTACACCTCGCTCTTAAGAATTTTGATAGTAAAATAACTGAGCACTTCAAAATAATTTCCCCCAGATAATCCTTGGCCTTGAATATGCTGCAGAAAACATCACAGTGTGTCCAAATAATGAGAATTACTGCTGGCAGTACAAGGAGGAGCTCAGCATCAAGGACAACATGCAGTTTTATCATGCTCCCATGTAGCCTGTTGAAGATAATAAAAAGAGACTACTCCAAACAGAAATTTTTGTTCATCTCTAGTGTTTAAAATAATAATCTCAACAATGGCCCTGAAGGCTCAGGGATGGCAAAGACCTTAGCATACAATAAATATTTTAAAAGCTCAGCTTCCAGATTTATTCCTGGCAGACAATACATACTTTTATGCCCTAAGTTTGTTTTGAGCCCTGACTGTATTTATTTTGGGATGAGAACTGCATGATGCTTCTTCTTCATTCCTGACTCTACAGTCCAATGGAGCGGATGAAGCACTAACATTAACAGTAGTGCTAATGTCCTTGTTCCGCCTTTAGTTCATCTCCTGTGCTAGGCTGAGCAGTACAGTCTTCCTCTTAAACCTTCTAGGCAGGACCCAACCCACGGAGCCCCTGATTTCTCAGACTGAGCCTTCCTGAGCCCCTGCCGTGGGAGGGGAGCTGTGGCACCCCAGAGCTGCACAGCTCAGTACACAATGGCAGAAGGAGGGAACCGAGGTCTTTGCAGTGCCAGAGCATAAGGCATTTCTTCCATGAGGCAAATGTGGGTTTGCGGTTCAGGAAAATTTTCGGGACCTGGTTTTCTATTCCCCAGAGTTCTTAATTGAAAACCAAAAAGCCATACACAGAACTGTTTGGAGAAAAGGAGATGAAGTCTTAATTTTAGGGTAAAAGAATGCATTTCCAGATGGATCTTGTAGATTTGTGACCTAAAGTTGTGGTATGTATTAATGCACCCAAAATGGTGGCACAAACTTATTTTGCAGAGACAGCAACGCGAGGCTGAAATGAGCCCTTGCTGGAGGCAGCAGCACAACTCCTGTGAGCCTCGAGGAACTGGGGGTTTCTTTAGCAATGGACACGGATGAAGACCAGAGGCAAATGAAGTTCTCAGTCATGTTTCTAGTGAAACACAACTTCCTCTGACTAATCCCTGAGCCAGCACCACATCTCTTGCAGCCCTGCCCAAGGGAAAACTCCTGCCCCTGCCTGCCACTTCTGTTTTCCATTCTGTAGATGAGTTCATGTATGCTGCCCAAAGTGGGACCCCAAAGGCAGATGGAGAGGAAGGGGGCAGGGGGTAACTCACAACACCTCTGCCTTTCCCACCTGCAAAGTCGGGGTGTCTCAACTCTCCTCACTGCTTCTTTCAGCCCATGTGTGGGAGCAGAAGGGTTGGAGCATGTCTGGTTGGTGAAGTGGCGAGAGCCCCTCTCTACCAGGCTGCAAAGGGGCATGGAAGGGAGCAGAATCCCAGTCAGTGCCATGAGGAAAATGAGGGAAGAGCATTTATGTAGGTCAAGTTAGCTAATAATTATTTTCTGGAGGAGAGTATGAATGGAGGAAGAAGGACAAAGTAACCACAGTGGAGCAGGACTGGATTGCATTATCATTCAATTGCCAAGGGCCAGAATGATCCTGAGGTTTCATCCTCACCAGAAACACTGAGAACACAGCAGTGTGGCCGCTGCCACCACCTCTCCATCACTCTTTGCTGTTCCTGCATCTTCTCCTTCTGCCAGAGCAGCTGCTCTCTATGTGGTGAATCAGATGAGAGGCTATAACTCAGCAAAAGGCTGATTTTGGTGTTTATTTTTTTCCAGAAAAAATCCACTGGGTATTGTTCAGCTGTGTGCTGGCCCAGCATGCTGCAGCAGGAAGCAGTCGGCTGCACACCAATTCCACAGGGATTTCCCCTGCTGTCCTCCAGCTTGTCTGGTTAGCGTTATCTGCAAGCTCAGGGCTAAGGGCACAGTTCTGTCTCCCTATTTCCTTCTGCATGCTTGCTTGTCCTCTGCCTATTGCACATGCAGTTCCCAGCACATGCTCCAGATTTAGCATTTGCAGCTTGCTAACTCCCTGCAAGTTTCTCTGATGGGGATGCGACCATTATCTGCCCATTCACTTTGATACCCAGGCCAAATATTTCCCTTGTCTGCTGATTTTTCCTTACCTGTAAGATTGTAAATGTTCCTTCTGTCCATAGGGAGTGCTGGCCCATTGCTTTAAGTGGGCTCTGTGGTGTATTCTGAGACTGTTGCTGGGCCACAGCCACCTGCCAGAGACTGAAATAGTTAGTATTTAATAGTTAATATTAATAGTTAAACATTGTAAGATCACCAAAAGACTTTTGTCCACTGTGGCAAACTGAAAAGAAACAGCAAAGCCCACCCCTCCCTGGGTACGCCTACTATGGAAGGATCGTCAGATCAAGTAAGTGGGTGCCACTGTCCAACTTCACAGGTGCAGAAAGGTGTGCATATCTGAAGCTACAAACTGGATTTCCAGGTAAGGGAAGATGCTGATAAGCGGCAAATCCTGTGAGGTGGGATATTCCTTCTTGTCTGTGACAATGTCCTCCCTTACATGATGACTCTGCTGTAAAACCTCAAAGACATTTTGCATGTGGCCTGGGCTAGTCATCTCCAGTGTTGGACCATGATGGGCCATGATTGATGCTGAGTCTTAGGAGGTGTCAGAGACTCATGACATGTCCCATGACACTATCCATTGCAAAACTTTGTGCCCCAGGGGAGGTACAATAATAACTCATGAAGTCTTTGCGCTTTCTCGGGGTGGTTCCCCCAGCTCCAGTGGATAAAGACCATCACTTTGACAGGACTGTGACCATCAGTTCAACCAATAGACATGGAAGTTGCAACTATGAAGTTTCATCACTGGATTCAGTGGGTGGTGACTGTATATATCTGTATATATCTTTTCACCTTCTTTTGCTTTCTTTCATTCCCTTTTCCTAACGTGTTGTTTTTATGCTGTATTCCATATTTATATTTCCTTAGGTGCTATTTCTATGCCTTAATATTTCTGTATTACTATAGAGGATAGGGCCCAAAACAGCAACATGCCTGTTTACTTTTGAAACAAATTTTTTTTAAAATAAACCCTACCTATATATGTTTACAAACATTGGTTATTCTGTGTCATTCCATTCTAATTCACCCCAAGGGATTTATCAACAAGAGCCTGGGCTACCCTCCCCTTCTAAAGGAGGGTTGTAACACCATCGCAAAAAGAAGTGCTGTAAAGTGCAGACAGCTGCACCCAGCACAGCATTGTGAGGGTGTGCAGGGCTGGCCATGGGGCTGAGTTTGGGAGATGCCCCCTCTCTTCCCATGTTAAGGCACATGCTGCCCCAAGGATGGGAATGAGGGGAAGAAGGACATGGGGCAAGAAGGGGGACTGGGGCAAGTGTCATGAGGGGAGAGGGAGACTGAAACATGGGATGTTGGAGTGGGAGGTTATGGGTGAGAATGTTTCGTGGGTTGGTGGTGGTTTGTAGTGTGTGAGTGGTTAAACAGGAGGGTCTTTTACAGAATCATCCAGGCCCAAGACTTGGGGAAGAAAACTTCCCAGCATCAAGCCCAGCAACAGAGTGGTTTCAAGGGTCTGTAATTATTTTTCTTCACTGGGAGTTGCCACTTCGGGTGTTGCAAGGCCCCTTGGCATCTGCACATACCCTCCACCATCTGGTCCATGTCTGAGCCCAGAGCTCATTATCTGCAGGCAGAGGGCAGAGGGCAGGAAGAGGCTCTGCCAGAGTGTTGGGATGACATGATTGCAGCCATCAGCCCTGCATCATGCCCATCTCAGGTGGAGGCTGAATGCACAGCAACGGCTGTGATGGGGTGTGGTGGGTTCACCTTGCCTGAAGGCCGGGTGCCCACCCAGCCGCTCTATCACTCCCCTTCCAGCTGGACAGGGGAGAGAGTAAGGGTGGAAACAAAAAAAATGCAGCACAAACCATGGGTTGCAAAAAGGCAGTTTATATTTATACAAAAAGCAAAAGCAAAAGCAGGGTGCACGCGCAAAGCAGAAGCAGCAATTCATCTCTGCTTCCCCTGCGCAGCGATGGTTGGCCATGTCTCTGGGAAGCAGGGCCCCTACACGTGTGTCAGATGTTAGCAGGCAGCCATCGGAGACAATGCGTGCCTCCCCTTCCTGCTTCTTGCCCCAGCTTTTATATCTGGGTTGACGTCACATGGTATGGAATATCCCCTTGGTCAGTGCAGGTCAGCTGGCCTATTTGTGTCCCCTCCCAGCATCTTGCCCTTGACTGAACAGTGAGTGCTGTGCTCAGTGGTAGCCAAAACATGGGTGTGTTATTGACACCAATGCAGAGCACTGTGAGGGCTCCTACGGGGAAACAAAATCTGGCTCAGCCAGACCCACCACATGGGGCTGTCACCCTGGTAGGGACTGAGCTCCAGGCATGAGGATGGTGCAGCGCAGGGCTGACCCCTGCTATCACCTCCTGGCACCAATTCCTTCATCCTCAGGCTGATTTATGGACCCAACACAACATTTTTTGTTTTGCAGGAACTGATAGGCTTTGAAACTGCAGCTTCCTCACTTGGATGGGTGATGATATGATGAGGATGACAACTGTGCTGGAGGGTGGGTTTTAATGCACCCTCCCAGCACTGTATTAACCACAAAGATGACATCTACTAACAGACAGAGCTGTAGTGTGTGGCAGCTTCTTGTTTCCACCCAGTAATTCATGCTAAAAGGGAAACAATGTAGTGTCAAATTCTCTGGGACCAGAGGTTTCAAGGCAGGGAATGTTGTGTCCATCCACTGGTTAACAAGAGCAGGAAGCAGAGGGAGGAAAACAACCAAAAGGCTTTGCCTATGTAAACTATTTAATTAAATTCCCCAAGGGCACATGAGATGAAGAAGTGAAGTAAGAATCACTCAGAGAAACTTTTCTTCTACTGCCTTTGTATTTACAAGGAGAAAGCTATGGCAGATCTTGCCCCATGTGAGCTTTCTAACAAGGCCTCCTCAAATCACATGTTGGACACCCACATGTCACTGCCTGTCTACACAAGCTAGGATTGCCTGAGCAGCGGAAATGAAATGAGAAAACTCAGTTCCTGCTAAGGAGCATATCCGTAGGGCAAGGCTTGGGTCACTGCCTAAGAAAGAGCTGGCAGCAGCCACCACAGCTGTAGGAAGAGGTTACCACCCTGGTGGTGGTAGAACTGCTAATGCTGCTGTGTGGTAAATGAGATCAGAGATATCAGCTGGCTGGAAAATGCCCTTTTCATTTCTTTTTTTTTTTTTTTTTTTCCTTTTCCTTCTCCTTCCCCCCCCCATCTCCTCCTTTCAGCTGAGTGAGTTTTCAGCCAGATCAGTTTCCCAGGCCAGTTCATGGTGCAGCTGCATGTTGACTTGTGATGGCATGACCTGAAAATAGCACAAAAATAGACTAAAGGCACAGATGGGAGAGACTTTTTCAAAAGAGAATGCTCACCAGACTGCAGCTGAATGACCTCTGAGGCTCCTCCCTCCTAACAGTCAACAACAGCTTTGTTAGGCAATGTCCTCAGCAGTGGTGAGGCTTTGCATTAGGGAAGACCTGCTCTTCTTCCAAACATCTGCCTTCACGTGCCAGTTTTCCCTCCCTTCCATGTGCAAGAGGAACAGATGTGACAAGGAAGACAAACAGGAGGATGGATACTGAAAAGCTGCTTGAGACCCACAGATGCAGCCCCTTGCTGCCAAAATGCATCCTTGAACAGTGGGGATCAAGGAGTGGTCTGTGCAGAGATGCCCAGCTTTGCAAAGTGGGTGTCTGAGCAGCACGCAAGAGAGTGAACATGATACAAAGGCACACACAGAGATGTCAAACTGCAGTGTCAGAACCAAATTGCTGCTGGGAAGAAGAAACAACCTGTATTGCTAAGAGCTAGTGGCTTCGGGCTGAAGAACAGGGCCAGGTGGGGTGAACAGGTCAGATGTTTGGAAAGGTCTTCATGAGGTGCGGTGTGTCCATCTGTGCATGCTGTCCTGGAAACACTGGAAGATGACTGAGAAATCCTAAAAGTTTGCCTGAGAAATTACACTCCTTAGGTCTGAGAGCCTGGTTTCCTTGCAAGAGATGTGCTTTACACGAATCTCTCTGAAGCCTAAGCTGAAGGACATTTTTCAGCAAGCTGCTTCCTTGTGCATTTCCCAGTGCACAGCTGATGTGAACAGACATGGCACGTCACAGCCTGGAACGATTTCCAGTCTCAGTGCAGGTCAGCAGCTATGCCATGTCTGCAGAGCAACTTGGCACATTTCTAGTTTAACCCAGTTGGTCACATCAGGTTCTTAAAATAATTTTTTTTCAGCACGCCAAGTAAAGCAGTTTACTTCAGCTGAAAGAATAAAATACTCTTCTCTGAAAATGCTGACCATGATGTGAGCACTAATTGAAATACTGCATGTAGGAGTTGTATACCAAACAAAGCAAGATCAGTCCTATAGAAAAACACAACCTCAGAACAGGAAAGGCTTATTTCAGGGTCATTTCCCAAAATAATTGTTGTCTATGTGAGAAAAAGTTGTGATATTTAGGAATATTCTCTGGAATGTGAAGTATTCTTCAGTTTTGGGAAGAAACATTTATTTTTCTGATTGATAGATAATCAGTGCTTTGAGTAACTAATGAATAGTGGTTCCTTCCATTTAAAAGGAACACTTGGAGACCTTATTTCTTAAACCCACATACCCTTAAGGCAAATTGAAACTCTTGGCCTTTTGGGGAGCTTTGCAGCTTGCCTTGGGGCCACGACTCTGTAACTTCTCCCTACTGGATTATACCACATTTGAAGGGAGGCAACACTGTTTATTTCAAAATGCTTATTAAAGAGACTGAAAAAAACACTCTGTGCTTTGGGCAATACCTATATAGCAGTTATTATTTAGGATCTTGCAGACTCTGCAAAGCAATATCTCTAAATTCCAAATTTACTTGGATCTGATCAGGATTGAAACCATTCTGATCTGCCTGATAGATAACAAACAGATAAATTGCAAATTCTGCCTGTACAGGCTCACCTGTGCTGTGTCTCCTGTTATGCTGGAGATATTCTTTGACCCTGAAACTCCCCACTTAATGAGTTGCCTTTATGTCTTTAGGGTTTGATCTGCTGGAATCAGTGGAAGCTTTGCTTCTGATTATAGTGGAGCATGTCTGGGCTCAGCCAGAGCATTGATGGAGTTAAAACTGCAGCTTTTCTTCTGCCTCCTTATCTACACCTTTGGACTGCAGTTTAACTGTGCCAGTTTCACCCAAACCCCTGACTTCACCTCCTGCCATGCTGCATGCTGCCACCTCAGCTCCCTTTGGGATCCCTGTATTTACTTGAGTCCTATCATACCTGTTTTCACTCCAGGTAAGAGCAGTTGTGCTGGTTTGGACTATCTAACCCACCCCTCTACTCTGCCTCCAACAGGACTCATAAGCAGACATATCAATCAGTTACTGTAGCTTCCAGCTGTTTTCAGTTCAGAGGATTTCCCGAATCTGCTGCGGTTTGCCTGTGGCATGCACACCCCTCCAAATATCTGGGTGAACATGCAAGCTCCTTGCATTCTCAGCATGCTTCAGAGAAGATCTCTTCAGCAGGTCCACTGCCTGCTACATGACAAACTCCTTCCTGTTGTTTGCTTTGAACTTGGCTCCTACCAGCATCATTATTTGGTCCCTCATTGTCCTGGAGACACAATCAACACTCGATCCCTACCCACTCTCTCTTATGTTATTAGTGATTTCATAGCTTTCCCTCTACCGTGTCCCCATCTCACCTCTTTTCCAGCTTGAGAAGTCCTACTCTCCTGCACTGTTCCTTGTACAAAACTTATGGCACACCTTTGCTCATCTTGTTATTCTTCTCTGAATCTTTTCCATCACTTCTGTATCCTTTTCAAGGGTCCAGAACTGCACAGAGTATTCAAGATGTGGATGCAAAATGGATTTATACAGTGGCACAGTAATGTTGGCTGCTTTATTGGCTTTTCCTTTTGCAGTAGCCCCAAACATTTATTTATTCTTTGACTGTTGCTGAGCAGTGATTTTATGTTTCCAAGAAAGTGTCTACAGTAGTTCTACCAAGGCCTCCCTCCTGAACAGCAGCAGTGAGCACAGAAACCACTATTTATACAGGAAACTGGAGCTGCTTGTCCTTAAATGCATTTGTTGCCTTACCTCTGTCTAGACTGAATTTCATTTGTCATTATCTCAGACAGTCATTCTCTCTCTTAAGGTCCTCCTTAAGGTCTTCACCATTTGCCTTCATATTCCCTACCAATAATTTGGTATCATCATTAAAGTGTTTTACCTCCCTGCTCACCTGCTCTTGCAGCTCTCTGCTCTGGCTTCCCTCTGCTGCTCACATCTGCCTTTTCCTTGCTTTCCTCACTCCAAAGACTCACAGTACCCTTCAGATTTCTTCACATGGACTCCTCCTCCTTCGCATTTGTCATCTGCAGCCTACACCATCCAGAAAAGCCATATACCTTTTTTTTTTCCCTGCTTTCTACTCACTTTTGCCATGTGGTTGTAATCAATTCAAACAGAATTGTACTAAACCTTTGTTGTCTGGAAGGAGACTGTCCCTGCTGCAAGGCCTGTTGTGAAAGAAGAAGGGCAAGGACAGGATACTCCTGCCAGGCAACTGAAGTAACATTTATGAATTTCCAGAATTACTCATGATGCCATTTTTACTTTTTGAAGGCTATAGAAAATAAAGTTTTGGGGTTTCTGCACAGGAAAAAGAGGTTTTATTATCCTTTTTTGACCCTAGTGGTTAGCCAAAGTTTGGATTGTTTCAGTTAATTCTCTAGTGTCAGGACTGTTTCGAAACCTAGTTGTTTATTTACAAAGAACAGGCGCTGCTTTCTTTGCTTAACATGAGGAAACACTTTGCTCACTGCTCCAAGCTCTTTTCCACCGAGTGGTTCATGCACATTGTTTGTACTACCAGGCAATACCTGGCATAGCTCAGCTCCCTGAGAAGACTTGCATCACGTGCCTGTGTTTTGGATGGTGGATCCTATTGTTCTGGATAGTTTATTCCATAAAGGATGTTAATTGTTCCCTGTTGCCTAGTGAGAATGAATAGGGCTGCAATACCTTCTGCTTCCAACAAGCATTAACATGATTCATGATGGAAGGAACTTCATAAGGAGCCAGTGGTCTTCCACTTGTGTTGATTTTTCACAAAGGAGCATACTCAGTCTGAAAACTCTTTTTTTCACGGCTGTCTTTCACCAGCAAAGCCGAGTTTGGTCATGCAGCACCTTCATCCCCTAGACATCCCAGCTCTGTGAAAATCCTGACAAAGCCAAGCTTTGTAGTAGTAATAATATTAAATTTCACCACTGGATGCAATTTAAGCCATGCTCAAGACTTTCAGAAATTAACCTCCTGGTTAGGCTTCCCAGCTGACAAGTCGAAAGCAGTGCATTACAATTTCTTGTTTCCAAGGACTGGTAAGTGGACTGTCTCTAATGAAAAGGTTAGGGAGACAAGGAGTTAATTTGGAAATCAGAGTAGGCTTCAATGACATGCAGAATTTGCCACATCCTTTTTGCACTACATAAAAAGCTTTCATTAGGTCTGTGCAATTCCAAAAAATGCATGTGGCAACCACTAACTTCAGCTCCTGGCTCCAGACCTTTGCTTCTTCTCCATGTGGGAACATCACTTGCTCTTTTCCAGTTATTATTTTCATGGGATGGAGTGATCTTTCCTCCCTCCATTCAGACTGGTCCATGCTATAGATCTGAGCACATCTCTGACCACCTGAGGTGACACAGGTCTGAGCAAACCTCCTGACGCCTGCTCACATTTTTACTACGTCACCCAACATCACTGCTCACAGCCACACTCAAATGCAGCCTCACAGACCAGCCAGGCCCTATGACTGTAATTCTCCAACCTCTGCAAGGTGTAACCCAACCCATCGCATGGCAGGAGGGGCAGCAACCCTCTGTAATTCTGTAAGGGATTTTCTGTTCAGTGCTAGGGCTTTTCCTGAGCTATCTGCTGGCAAGGCATGGTCCCTGCTCTGCTTCAGAGCAAACAGCAGCGAGGACTTGCTGACAGCAGCCTTCTGTTGCATATTCTCCACTGCAGAGGACATCAATGTTTTTCTCGAGGGACAGCACTGCTTTTCTTGTTACGGCTGCTGCTTCTCACACTCCACTTTATGAGAGGACATATTTCCAGCTTCATGTGTGCATAAAGAGCAAAACCGAAGCAGCCCTCCAGTTGTGTGAGTGATGTTACAGCGTGTTGCCTTCCATGGCAGCACAGCAGCTTCCTGGCTCTGGTGCATGTCAGCACGAGTGGGAAATGCCCATGGGCAGCATGATGGGCTGTTACAGGCATCTGAGGGCTTTCTCCTGACTGTAACTTTGGTTATTGCTCCTTCTTAAGCTTCTCTTTACCTCCGGCATCTCAAAGAGCAATTGTCTGTCCAGGGACAGAGTGTCCCAGGCTCCCTTAGGCAGAGAAAACATGGTGCATAGGCCCTTTTCCACATAAGAACCAACAGTGAGTCCCCAGCAGCTTTCTGCCTGCATCAAACATATAAGCTCACGGTTAACACAGGCTGAGACAGGGTTGGATGTGTCAGACAGGAGTAGTCTCTGTAGCTGGATGTGAGCACACACAGTCTCACTAAACCCCCAAAAGCTCATGAGTTTGTCTCAATGGCTCCTCTGTTGCTATGCCCAGGTTGATGGGAACAGGAGAGCATTGGAGCTGTTGCCTATAGAAAACCACTCTTTCTGCAGAAGCTGTTCATGGCTGCCATCCTCATTGTCTTGCAGAGCGCTCTTGTGGCAGGAAAAGCCTGGGTACCTGCTTCTGCCTGAGGAGCTCTGACAGGGTGATCCAAGGCTGTACCCATGGAATAATTCTTCCCCAGCACAGCCCTGATGTTTAAGCTGAGCACAGAATTTAGGTATTTCTGCACAAGGCAAAAGCATGTAGGGATGGAACCCTGGAGAGAAAGTGTTTTTTGAGAATACAGCTGCCAGCTCTACATCCAGGGAGAGAAGGAGGCTGTGGTGTTACCGGCTGCTTTTAAAACCCCATCACCAAGAGAAGACGGGTGACAATGGAAATGAGATACCCTGATCTAAAAACAAATGGCTGACATTATCAAGGCCTGTGCAAGAGGACTCTACAATAGGAAGCGTATAAGGGCTGGTGTTGCAATGACTTTCAATAGCAACCATCATCAGCTACTGTTGACCCAGCTTTTCTCTAGTGATCCCAGGCTTTAAAGCATTTAATAACTCATTAAAAAGCCTTTCTTTGGCTAAAATTCGACACATGGAATAGGAATTTATTAGGAATACTATTACATCTTTTTTCACCCAAAGAAGTCTGACCATTTTCCATTCTTGCTATGTGTGTTTTTGTTCTCATTTTGGGGGTTCCTTCTGGCTATTGCAAATGTAAAATCATATTGACATTATCTTATGCTTTCCTGTCTCCAAGGCTATTGTTAATCAACTTAGAGAGCCTGACCCTTGTTAGTCCCTATGTGTTAGTCTAGTTTCTCTTTTCATTTCTTGCTGACTTGCCTCCTCTTGAGCGTGGGTTTGCAGCAGCTGCTGTGGCAGGCTTATTACCCATAACCTACATCTGCATTTGCACAATAAACTGGAACAAAAGCAGTGGAGTCAACATGTCTTTCTGGATAAAAGCGCACTTAACTCTCTGTTGACTTTTACTTGGGTGGAACAAGCACAATGACACCATACTTCTGTAAGTCACGTCACTCTACATCATGTAAACAGCTCTAAAATACAGAAGGCAGTGGAAAGGAATTCCTGGTGACATCACACAGCTCCAGAGTCCTTTGACTCTTTGTGGTCCCAGAGTCTGTCAGGTACATCTCAGAACTGAGTGGTATTATCTTTTCTTTAAAGTTTTGTAACGATGAAGAGACATGACACTAAAAAAGAGAAAACCAGTTTTGACTAAATTGAACTAGTACAGTTCAAGTTACAGTTACAATGAAACCATTCTTTTTATTGGATAATTCTCATGGTTCTCACTGCAAATATGAAAATGAAGCATGGTTTGTTACATGTTAAGTTTGTACTCCGAAGTATGTTGTTAAAAACTAGTGACCTTGCCTCTCAGATGCAATTAATAGAAATTTCCTATAGCATATGTGGTATTTTTCATTCCACTGCTGTCTAGTTTGTCCTTAATCCATAATAAACCTGTAGTTATTCAGCTCTGAGAAAATCTTTTCAGTATTAAGAAGGTGACAAAATTCACAGCGTTTGTGAGTGGGGAAGTAGCTTTGCTTTGGTAGATTCAGACTGCACAGCCCTTGGTCCGCAGTAACTTAGAGCTTGTCCAAACAGCATTTTTTGCAAATGCTTTAAGTCATTTGCACCGTTATATCCATAAATAGCCACTCTTGGGCCAAAAAAACACCTGTAGGTTTTATTTCAACCAGACAAATCCGCTGCAATTTGAGTAGCAGCTCAACCTGAAGCAAAGGCCAGGAGCCCTCAGCGAAGTGTGGAAGGGTGATGGACTGCATCAAGCTGTGCAGTTAAACAAAATGCTCGTTGATCTTCACCCTTAGTGTGCAGCAAGCGTGAGGGAGTGAGCTCTCATCTGGAAGAGTATTGGGAGAGAAGTAGCAAACATGCCATAAATTAATGCCCTTGCTGACTTAATGAAAACCTTCCTTTCTCAACACCACGGGTATGATTGATCCTTCCTCCCAGCAGAGCTCCCTACCACAGAGGAAATCTGTGTGTGCTGTGACGGATGGCTGGAAATGAGTGCAGTGAGAGCAGCTGACCCAGCCAAAGACCAGACCATGTCCACTGCATTCTCTGCAGCATTGGGATTGCCGGGTGCTGCACCTGCGCGTGTGCTGCAGCCACGGGAGATCTGCCACCAGCAAGGGCACAGCTGAGATTTATTAAAAATAACTGTGATTTAAAGGAGTCATAAAGAGCCTCAGCACATGGTGGTTCAGCTGGACTCAGCTCACTCTTTGCCTCTGAAGCTTCTTGTTACCAGGAGCCTAACTACAAAGAAGTAGCTCCTTTCATGCGATGTCCTGCCAGGCTGGGTCACAAGTGCACTACTGAGAGCATGGGTCTACTCCTATATCTACCACCAGGCCCTCCTCAGCCTCTCCGTGGGAGACACCAGTCCCTCTCCTTTATTATAAGGAATTCTGTGCAGTGAATTGCTAAACCGACCGGCGACTCAGCCATCTGGGAGACAACTACAAAGGCAACTGCTCTGTCAGCTCTTTCTCGTGCCTATTCTGTGGATCTGCATGTATAATCCCACCGAGGGCTCTGGGCTGGCAGATTGTTTTGTTATAATCAATGACAAGTTTGTTAAAAGTGAGTGTCTTGCTGGTGTCATTTTGTATGTATTTTTGAGGGATGCGGAGAGGTTGGGAATGCCATGCAGTGGGATCAAGTGAGGATGCACGAGGAGGCTCTGCTCTGAACCTGCCCTGGTTAATCCTGACAAATAGTTGTTTCCAGCAGCTTGGTTTGTAGGAGTGAACTGTGAAGATCAGTCCAAAGCTGGCCTTTGCTGTTGAGAGGAGACATTTTATATATAAGCCTTCTGCTGTTGTAAAGAGCACAGAAAGGGTATTTCCTTCAGCTAGAACTGAGCAAAGTGAGAAGGAGCAGGGAGAGGTGGCGCCCTACAGTAGGTTGCAACCAGGACCTTGTCTTTGCATGGGATTTTATATTGCAGATAGTTATTCCATCTTTGCTCTCTGGTGAGGAAACAAGACCATTTAAAATGGCACAGCCCAGGCAGCAGTTCCTAGTGCCCATGGGCTGCATATTCCTGGTGTTGCTTCAGCAGAGGTGAAGAGCAGACTGGGTCGCAGAGGCATGAATGAACTTGCATGTAGGCAGCTGGCCTTTTGGGAGCTGCTTTAAAACATTTTGACAACGTGCTTTCCTTTCTCTCTTGTACCTCTCCTACCTCTAAACAGCAGATTTCAGCACATACGGTTCCTGCGCTTGGACCTGTATCTTTAGAGCAAGTGAATTTTCCGCTGTGTTTATGCAGTTGCTCTGGGTTGATAAGTTCTGCTGCTGCCAGTGTTGTGCCCTGTCCTCCCCCAGGTGTGGTGCAGACCGTGGGGAGCTGGTGGGGAGGCAGCCCAAGGGGCAGCAGTCCTGATTCCCTGTGACCAACTGCATGGGGCAGGGGCAGTCCTGGGCTGGGACCTGCACGAAGGAGGGTGTTGCATGGAGATCTGGTGGGGTAGGAGACAGGAACCAACAGGCAGGTACATTGGTGCTCTACTATGTTAGAGGTATTTCTGGTAGAAAGGAGTTATATCATTTGGTGGAGAATGTATAGCAGAAACATCAGCCATGAACACTGTCTCGGTGTTCCTGGGGCGAATGGCTGTGCCAGCCTGTCAGCAAGGACTTCTTTGTATAAGAGGCTGCAAATGAAGGAGCAGGGCTCTCAAGGCAAGAGAGGTTTTTGTAAATGTGTGAAAAAGAAGAAGTTGATGCAACATTTCCTCTCTTGAGCAAGAGGCAGCTCAGCTCTGTATGCTGCTTAACTCTGTGTGGGTTCTGGAGCCAGTATCAAGGACTGGGCAGAGCTGGTGGCACAGAGGAAGCCCAGGTGGGAGCAGAGGCAGGCACTCATGACGAGCAGCAGAGGCGGGAGCTGCTCCTGCCAACATACCCCCTTGCTTCCCTGGCTGGTTTTCCTGCTGTCCTCCCTCTACCCTGTAAGAAAAAGACTGTTTGTATTTTGCTTTATATTTTTGGGAGTAGGGAAAATTTGTTCACTGAGCACTGGTTTAGCTTAATTTTCTGTGTTTCTACATGGAGGGCCTGCACCAGAGCTATTTATAATGACAGTGTTAAATCTGAGGCATTGTTGCTGGCCGCGATGGTTGGCAGGTGGTTTGCCCTCTAATCCTATTCCTGCTTTTGCATCTTTCTCCCACACAATTCAGGATGAAATGTTCCTGTTCTGTTCATGGTCTGGTTTTACACTCTGGTTTAACAAGAAAAATAGATGTATAGATGTGCTATGTAACAGTGCTTGCTTGTTCTTCATCAGATGTGACCTTACACATGTAGAAAGTGTTTTCTACCTCTCTTAAAAAAAAAAAAAAAAAAAGGGGGAAAAAGCAAGTTGGAGCCATACCAACCTAGAGGTAAAAGCTACTAGTAAGATAAAATATCATTCCGATACACCAGGACTGAGCCCCAGAACAAGTCCAGAGGCAGCTCTCCAGCAGAGTGGCCTGCCAAGAAATCTGGTGCTGCTCCGGCTCCTGCCACCAAGGTCTGGGGTTCTTTTTTCAGCGTGTCACTTGAAACGTGGCTGTGAGCATAATCTAAAGGGAAAGGCAGGGCAGAGGAGGACAGTGGGCAGCCCTCCCACCAGGCTGGCTCCTGGAAGCTCCACCTCTGCCGGCCCACTCCAGCGGCATTGACATATAGCTGTGTTCGAACAGCATTCCCTTCTGCCTTCCAGTGGTGCTTTTTCACAGAAACCTCTGCCTTTTGGCTGGTGAACAGGGAGAAGACGAGCAATTCTCATGGCTTTCTCCACTCGCAGGGATAGAGGCTCTCCAGACCTTTAATGGCATCTCGGTTATCGAAATCCAAATTTTTTTCAGTCCTTTTTCTATTGAAATTCTAACATATCCGTGTTAGAGCCGTGAGGATTTGGCATTTGCAGATACACAGGGGAAAACGCAGAGAAAGGAACCATTTTCTCAGCAACGGTCCCTGCTGAGGGCTGTGTTTATGCTGAGCCGTGCTCTCACGTTTCAGCCCAGTGCAGTGTGCCATCGATGCCACCAAAATACACAGGGTGGTGTGTTTTTCAGTGGATCCCACCTCTGTGGACTTTCCTGATTTCTGGCTGCTGCTTGGATCACAAAAGTGCCCAGATCCAGACCAAGCCTGCCTTCTCCCATGTTGCTGCCCATTGAGGGTGCCCAAGAGATTGTTTTCATTGGGAGGTGCAACCACTGTTGCAAGATGGTCATAAAAATGGCAATGCCTCCAGATAGGATTTCTTTTTAAGCTTTTGCCTGCTGTTGTGGCAGGTAGCTGGTGTATGCCAGGAGCTTTCAAATCCTCCTGCTCAACAAGGCATTACTTCCCCCACCTGCATCAGGCTGGCACTGCCTCATATTTTGCCAACGTGAACTCCTGCATTGGTACAACCTCCTTAAGTATGTTAATTTTCGGACACCACTTGTGCTGTTGCTTGGCCTAGTCCTTAATTGTGTGAACAGCGAGACAGCACCGATATTAGGCAGTGCAATAGTCTCCTCTTATACTTCAATAAGGATTTTTCCACTGCGAAGAGTAATACCACGACAGGTGATTTTTCAATGGCTCTTTTACGAAGCAACAAAGAGAAGGAGAATTTGCCTTTAAAGACATAAAGCTGCCCGCCTGAGTGGGTGCCCAGCAGTGTGGCAGCTCCTGGCACGGCAACCTCACAACCAAGAGCAGCCCCAGCTGGATGGCTGCTCCAGCTGCACTCCTCGCAACAGACTCAGCTCCCAAATCTTTTGAACACAGAAAGTAATGGAAAATTCCATATTATGAAGTACATAACTCACCTGAGCCCAAACTCTGCAGAGACTGCTTAGCTTGCTTCACATGTTCAACTCATCTTACAAGTCCTTTTCTGAATAAGGAAAAAAAAGGAAATTATTTCTCTGGAATGCTTTGATGAGTGCTGTTTGTAAACTTGCAATTATTTTTTCCTGTATTGGAAGCCTGGAAGGCCAGTGTGTGCTCTTTGTGGGGTGTTTACAATCAGACGCATCCATGTCTGTGGAATATTTCTGTTTTGTACCTGATTTCTCTCCCTCTGCTCTGTCAGAAATCAGCCCGGCTGGCTGAAGACAAGCCTTTTGAAACAACTATCAGGTTTGTACCTCTGTGATTTTGGGGGGGGGGGAGGGGGGGAGTTTAGTTTCTCCCTTCCCCTAGTTAATAGACAAAAGACTTCTCCAATTAGCCCGACCGACTTAGTCACTTCTGTTGGATACTCTGGCAGTCACTGCAGCCGCCAGGAAGTGGTTCCCAAGTTTTAAAGGAAAAATGAGCCTGCCCTCTAGCTGCTGAGCGTGCCCTCGTCGCCGCTTCTTTGGCTTTCCTACAGCAGGCAGGACAGAAAAATCCGTGTTGCTTCCTCCTCTCAGGCTTCTTGG
Source organism: Grallaria varia (assembly GCA_013396735.1). Lineage (NCBI taxonomy): Eukaryota > Metazoa > Chordata > Aves > Passeriformes > Formicariidae > Grallaria > Grallaria varia. The sequence continues at coordinate 295,685 of VWZG01008499.1, forward strand.
GCTCTGATGGTCCTTGCCCTGCTCAGCGGCTCCAGCTGGGTTTGGCACGTGGTTCCTCTGCACGGGCATGACCGCTGTGGATTAACTGATAAAGGACGACTGCCCGACTTTTGCACAGGAAGGTTAATCATCAAGGTTTAAGGCAGCAGTTCATGGAATAATTTCCCCTGTATTACCTTCATCATGGTGAGGAACTTGTTCTTGAAGGGTGGGACCATCTCTTGCAGCTGTTGAAGTCTGGTGATGCACAGCACTCAAGGTCCTGAGTTTAAACCAGGTGTAAGATAAGGACCACTCTGGTGAGGGGAGAAGGATTTCAGCTCAGTTTAATGATTTTTGACTGTGGTGAAGCCTGGCAGTGGCCATTCACAAAACGAAGTAATTTCTCCATGGTCTGAAAGAAAAAATTGGTACCTCATTTCAGAAATGTTGAAAGAGTTGCCTTGAGTTTTTTGGGGGTTTTGTTTTGTTCATTTTTTCCCTAGAAAAGTCAAAGAGTTTGTTGCAGGGAAAAGAAACATATCACACTTTCAAGATGGACTATTCTGTTTTCAAGTATTTGAAATGAAAGACAAGAAATTAATCTTTGGGGAAAGTGGTTTCTTTTTTATTGCTGCTTCTGCTTGATGAGAGTGGTGGAGATAACATGGATCGGGTCCAGATCCTTCCGTTGCCTGGAGTGACTTGGACAGCCATTGCCCAGATTTAAGGATAACAAAGTTCTTCCTTTCATAAAGGCAAATATGTGTTCTGTGTCCTCTGACAGGCTCCTGACTGGAGCTGGGCTCATCCCAAGAGTCCATGGTACTGGCAGTCCTTCAGAGGTTTCCAGTGACATCATCTCCCTTTGCTGGCAGCACTTTGGGGCTGACCGAGACATACAGGTATTTATTAACACAGGGGTTAGGCCACCTTGCTAAGAAGGGAGAAAGGCTAATCAAATTAAATCTTTTGGACACAAAACATAGTTCTTATCCAAAATTCCTGTTTCTTGGAGAAATGTCCTGACTGAAACCTTAACACCCTTTGGTGTTTTTAAGGTGTAACACCTTTTGTCTGAATGAAAATGGCTGTAGAGCACTCAAAAAGTAGCTTTTGAATTGAATAATAAAATCCTCCCTGACCCTTGTAGGAAGTTAGGAGGAGGGAAAGGGGAAGACCACTTTAAACCTTTCTGTTTTGTGTTTTTTTTTTTTTTCCCCTTGGAAAACTTGGATTTTAACTAACATGAATTTTGTGGCAAGTGTCCACCATCACCGACTCCTTAAAAGTAAAATGCACAACCTCCTCGCCACCAGATACTTGGTTAAGGTGGTGGGACAGAGGGGTAAGGGGGACTAAGTCAAAGGGGAGTGGGCTCCGTGAACGCTCTGAACACGATGGAGAACAGCAGAGAGCCGTGAACACGGGCCAGGGTGGCGGGGATTTCTGGCAGGGAGTCTGAGGGAGCAATGGGGAGTGAGAACTTGCCGGGGCCGGGGAGAGGGACGGGCTGTGGCGGGGCGGGTTTGCTGCGGTGCCGGGGGCGTGTTGCGGGTGCTGCGCCCCTGCTCAGTTCTTCTACAGCGAGCTGGAGACATTCGGAACGCCGGGCAGAAGCAGCGTGTCTGTAATTCGTGTTTTAAAGAGAATTTTCCACTTGGGAGGCCACTAGGTGGCATGTGAGGTGTGGCAGAAAGGAAGCGCAGCAGCGGGTGGCGGAACGGGCTGGAGGGGCCATCGCCGGCTCGGGCATCGCGGCACAAGAGCCCGTTGTCGCAGGAACTGTCCCTTCGAGCATGTCACGAATGTGTGGGTGTTGTGGGCTTTTGGTTTGGTTGGGGTTTTTTGTTGGTTGTTGGTTTTTTTCCTTTAAAAAAGGAAAAGAAAAGTTTGTGGGACGCAGCATGGTGAATAGGCAGGAACCAGCCCGCGGTTGTCCACAGGGAGATCCAGGAGTGCAAACCCGCAGGAGTGCAGCCGCCCACCCCTCGGCAGGCCATGTCTGGGCCTTCACAGCAGTCACCATTTACCTCCTGCTGTGTTTTCAAAGTTAAACACAGGGTTATTTTACATGGACATTCACCGACTAGGCCTTTATCTCTGGCCAAATATATTTTATAAAGGTCTCTGAGCATCCACATTTAGTCTCTACCTACACTATTGCAGGGGACATTGTTGGAGCTGTTGTCCAGGTCTGTCACCTCTATCTTGCAGTGAACCCTTTGGTAATTTTCTTGTGGGTGGGTTTGTTTTTGTTTGTTTTTTTTTTTTGTTTGTTGTTGTTGTTGTTATGGGTTTGGTTTTAATGTTCAAGTTGAACAAACTCCGTTACAGATCCTATGCAAACCCAAATGACTAATCAAGGCTACTTATTTCTATTGATGGGTCACAAACACGTCTTTGTTTCAATAGGTAAAAGTGTCTTCTACAATGAGCTTTTCATTCATGCCTCTACTGATATTGACAAGTAACACCACAGATGTCTCCTAAATTATCCCACAGTAGTGTTGGCATAGGGCATCTTGGAAACAGCCCTCTGAATCCTGGTCCTCTGGATTGCTTGGTTGTGGCATGGAATGTTTTTTTCTCCCAGATATTCAGTTTGCAGGAATATTGTAATTTTGAACAGAAAACTTAGGTAATCAACCAATGGAATGATGTGTTGAAATACATGAAAAATAAAGGATACAGAAATGTGGATGCTTAAGTCGCCTTGGTTATCCATGGGAAGATACAGGTTCTACTTAGTAATGAGTCCTGGTCTCTTAGGAAGAGAGATGCAGAGAAGTGTTTTGAAAGGCAAAGATGGGGATTAGGCACTGTACTTCTGCACTGGGCATCCTTTGTACCAGCCCCATCAACCACCCATGAAAGCTGTTGTCTGGGTATATGAAAGGTGAGGGCAGGGACATGTTCCCACTCTTGCTTGCAAAGAGAACTGAGTCCCTAATTTGATTATGAATTCCAGGGACTCATCATTATCTCTGGAGATACTTGGTGCCTTTGCCTTTTTGCCTCGCCAGTATTTGGGTAGTATTGTCTGGATCTGGGACTTATATAGCTATCAAGGACCACCAAGACATACATGTTTCTGCTACTAAAAGCCTTGAACAGATTTATAAATGAAAAAAATAATTTAGAAGTTTTAGGAAAGACTGGCTGGTTTGACTACATGTGCTTTTTCAGCATAAACACCACTTGAGGCTTTTCAAAGCAAAACAGCTTGGTTGATGTTATGACTTCAGCATTAGCTGTCAAACATCTCTCTTGATGGCTCTTGTTCCTGTGGTATGCGGGCCCGTGTGCCTGGCTTTTGGCTCTGTGTTCAGAAGAATCTGTAGAACTGAGCAAAAGGATTAAGAGAATCCAGCCCCTTTTAAAAAGAAAACCAAACCCCAAACAAATAAGTGTTTAGTAATTTCTGACTGAATCTCTCCTTTTGTCTAAGGATTCAGGCTGTAACAGTTTGGTGTGGAGGCTCTATATGTTTTTGCTAGCTCAAAGCAAACAGCTCTGTTGCGTGGGAGCAGTGATAGACCTATATTGTGCTATTTGATTAACAGTAAGAAAACATACATAAAGAAGATGAGATTGCATTGGATTTGCTGTGAAGAGAGAAAGTGCTAAAGGAGCCTAAACTGCCTGTCCCCAGCAATTGTTGTCTCCTGCCCTCTGCTTTGTTCAGGAACATTGCCCTCTCCCTGCCATCTGCAGAGAGCTTCAGCTTGTTTTACTTTGCCAACAAGCACTTCCCCAGCTACTGCTCCGATCCTGTCGGATAATGGGCATGGCCTTGGCATTAAAGTTTGTGTAAATTAAAGCACAAGTAGATCATCAGCTGGTGTCCCAGAAGATCCAATAGGAAGTAGACAAATTCTCTATTGCCTAAAGTGAAAGAGGATTTTCTCTTAAACACATTTGCTTTTGACATACTGATGCTGCATGCTACAGCCATGCAGGCACAGAGACCTTCTTGTAGCAGGAACAAATCTTGGAGAAGAAACCCACATGAGGAACACCCAAATGGAGATGGTTTCACTCTCACAGATGTCTGAGAAATCAGAAATGTGCACCATTCACTCTAGGATGAAGCCAAAGTCACAATGCCTTTGTTGTTTAACAGAAAGGTCACAGAGATCTTTCACATCTCCATAACAGCCTAGAGATAACCAGAAAGGCTTCTACTGGGTAGTGACAAAGAGTCAGTCCTTGCTTATGCCTAGTTCCAGGCTGGAGCTCTTCACCCTCTTGTCCATGCACAGCAGAATGGAATAAGGCCTGCCAAGGGGATTCCTTGAGGAAAGCAGTTCCACATTGTTCTAGCTTAGGGGTTTTTTTTTTGCAGGAAGCTCAACCCTTGCTTTCCTACAGTCTGACTGCTCTACTCACTGCAGTCTGCCTGCTCTGCCAGAACTGGGGATGGTCTCTCTTGCTTGGAGATTTTTGTAGCACTGTGGCCTTATGTTGGTTGCCTGGACTGGTGTCTTTAAATTTGTGACATTTATTTTCTAATGATGTTCCAAATTGTGTCACCTTCAGCTGAGTTTTGACAGCACAAGAGATACAGTCTGGATGATAGTAGGTGAAGTTGAACACAAAGTGGGCTAGAGGAGGGGATCCCATGCTGATCATAAGGAGAAGTGCTATAAAGGACTGAGCAGGACCCCAGGTCTAGGCTGTGGGCATATCCTGTCTGACCTGTTCTGCAGGGTCTTGTCTACATGAACTGGGCTTCCAAAATCCCAGCAGATAGGAGCAGAGGATTTTTCTGCTGTTATTGCAACACCAGTTTCCCCAAGAATTTCAGATGACCTCACCACTGTTCCACCAAGACTCCTTGAAAAAAAGATCGTTCTGGCCCCACTTCAGGAAAGAGCTTATTTCTTCAGCAGAAGGCAGTGTCCTCATCCAACCTCAGTGATGTAAGGCACAGACAGGGAGCGGCTCTGGTCTTTGGCCTCAGGCGAGGTCAGCAATGAGGACACACCTGCAGTCAGCAGGGATTTTATTTTTTCTACAAGTACAACAATATTTTTTTCCTAAAAATTTTCTAAAATGTTGACTGAGGTAACTGTCTTGCCCTACACTCTCAGCCAAAACAGATATCTGGTAAAACTTTGCCAAGTAGAGGCTGAGCCAGGGTTTGCACTTCAATATTGCTGTAGAAATGTTGTTGAGAACTGCAGGAAAGGAATGAAGCTCCTCAGGCAGTGCTAGGTTTGGGTGACATTCCAATGAAACAGCTTATGATCATGTATTTAATTTTCAACTCGAGGCTTGTAGTGCATGTTCCTCACTAAAGGGTCAGCTTGGTTTTCCTAGCACTGTGTTGAGCCATGCAGTACAAACCAGGGGCAGTGATTAGTTTGCAGAATATGGAGCAAGAATCTTTGGGTCTTATGGACAGGAAGGTCCATCATTTGAAGAATCAGAATGAGATCACAATTTAAAAATACTTGTATGCATTCAAATTTTGCATGTTGAATGCTGAAATGTTTTGAATGTTGAAATATTTTTATTGGACTATGAAATAAAAATGTTGTGTTCTGGCGGTGCCAAAATAGGTCTTCCAGCCTTACCCAAATGGGTGTTTACATTTTTTACCTACGAAATGTCACTGAAATCATCCCGTTTTCTGTGGTTTCTGGGACTCAACACAATTGTGTTTTCCCATGCACATCACTCTGTTAGAAAATTTTCAGCTCTTTCTAGCTATGACTATTGCCTAATACAGAATCAGTTAACCTACCTGCTCTACAATTTTGCTCTAAGAAATTCCCTCAAAAACAGCATTTTAATAAAAGCTGCACCAACACCTGTGTGTTTGAAATCTGGTTAGAAACATCTTTCCTGCAGTGCACTATATTCTGTAAAAGCATTACCATTATAATAAAATCTCTTCTTTCATCTGCTACCTGCTTCGCTGTAATTTCTATCAAAAATTACAAATACCTGATGAATAAAACTTTATATATCCATAATTTAATTTTTTTAAATTAACCTTAATGAGTTAACCTCAATGAATTAGCCTCTCAGAAGTTCCTCTGGCACCTAAGATGATATTCATGACATGTTTTCGGCAACTGAGGAAGTGGGGAGATAAGGGTCTGCTGGGTGTGTTACCATGTGGGCCTGCAGCAGAGCTGATGAGATCAGCAGAAACAGCTGATTCCCAGAAGCTCAGGAGGGTTTTGTTTCACTATATCGGTGCCTTCCCAGAAGCTCAGGACAGTTTTGTTTCAATATATCAGTGCTTTCTTCTGAACTTAGTCATAAGATAACTGTGGGAGGAAACACATCTCTTCTGGCATGAAGGCTGTGGACAGCCTTAAGAAGTTTTTTCCTTCCTTAGTTCCCACACATCTAATAGTACCTGTGATGCAATGTTTTACTGTACAATTCAGGAGATTCAGATTGCAGTGTGCCAGAAAGGGAAGCAGTAAAAAGGAAAAGGGGGGAAGTCAAATAGTTCCAGATCCACTGACTGGCTATGAGTTCCTCTGCCAAAATGTGATGATCACACTGCCCTGTATTTTTAGTTTCCTTCATCATGAGATGGAAAGGCTTGACAGACACTGGGAAAACTGGTAGATTTCCTGACTATGCAGAGACACGGTAAATGGAAATAGTTTTAAAGTCCTGACACTGTACCAAACACAAGGTGTAGGAGGGAAAGACGACTCTGAGTAATTGCTCTGTAGCTGTACATGAAAGAAGTGACAGAAGACAAAACATTTTTCCTCTTGGAAAAACATTCTTAGAGGGAGCCTTATTTTCTTCCTGTGATGGTGTGGTGACAGCTTATTATAAACATGAACAGCACAATGAGTAGCATGACCTTGGAGGGTCAGGAACAAACCTCTTTAAGTCACAGACAGAAGTGTCTTTTTGAATGCATTTATACCGTCTCAGTGCAGCGATTAGACTTCCTGAAAAAAATTCTCAGGATGTTTTAATTCCATTTTATTTTTTAGTTTTAATTGTATTATTATTTTCTTATTTCTTGTATTCTAGCAGTTGAAATTGATAGCAATGGTAGCAGCCATAGAGTGTATTTATTACAGTTGCTGTTCTGATTTTGGTTTAAGTTCCTTGGATCCAAAACTTTTATGAGCTGCAAATCAAGGACACTCTGGTGAGTACTTTCCTGGCTTCCAGGGAGTGATCACCAGTGACAGCTAGAGATCCCATCTATTATTTATCAGCTTTACCATATTTTGAGTTTTGCAGGCAGTGGAGTAATAAAACATCTCTGCCTGGGAAATGACTTACCATCACATGGATTGATCCAGAAATAAACCTGGCCATCATGCAGGTACAGAGAACACGGACACTGGAAGCTTTGTGGAAGAGGTGGTTTGCCAAATGCTAGAGTTTCTTTATTGAACTCCTCTAATAATATCTTTCCTTTTTTTAAAAACTGGAACATTCATCCAGGTTGAAAATAAGATAAGACACTTTCATTGCCCCTGGTGTTTAAGCATGTGCCAGACACTACTGTTATTACCAAAAGTGCTACACCAGCTTGGAAATATGACCTTTCTGGGACTGATGCTGGGCTAAATTTCCAAAAAGCCTGTCTGCTGCCCTGTCACTTGAAGATGTCCCATTCATAGGAGCAGCATGCCTCCTACCAGCCTGTGCCCAATGTGCTGCACTAGGAATTGGTTGTTGGTGGACTCCATAAGAAAGCCACTCAGGCTCTGTAAAGCATCATTTAGAATCATGTTTATTAGAGTGCCTGGGTTTCAGCTGGGGTAAGTTAATTTTCTTCCTAGTAGTTGGTACAGTGCTGTGTGTCAGATTTAGTATGAGAATAATGCTGATAACACACTGATGGTTTAGTTGTTGCTGAGTTGTGTTGATCCTAAGTCAAGGACTTTTCAGCTCTGCCAGCAAGCAGGTGCAGAGGAAGCTGGGAGGGAGCATGTCCAGAACAGGTGATTGAACTGGCCAAAGGGATATTCCATATCCTAGGACATCATGCCCAGTTAATAAACTGAGGGAAGCTGACCGGGAGCTGCTGATCACTGCCTGGGGTGGTGAGGAATTGTATTGGGCTTCACTTCTTTTTCTTGACTTTTATTCCTTTCTTTCTATCTTTGTTCTTTTTATTGCTGTACTTATTATCATCATCATATTTGATTGTATTTCAATTATTCAGTTGTTCTTATCTCAACCCACTGGTTTTACCTTTTTGTGATTGTCCTCCCATTCTTCTGGTGTGGGGCTGGGGGGAAAGGAAGGAAGTTGAGCGAGCAGCTGAGTAGTACTTAGTTGCCAGCTGAGGTTAAATCATAACATGGAGAAAACAGCATAAATATAAAATAACATAGATAATCTTACATTCCTTCAGACATGAGGAACCCCAAACTGTGCACGCACATGTAGCACATTGTGCAGGCCCCTGTTCAGGCCAGCTGTCACCAGTTTGGTGGTTTGAGCTGTTACAGGATTTTTTTACAAAATAGCAACTGCTTATCATTTCCATGTGTCAAATGGAAAGGATTTCAGTACCATAATGTCTCGCTGCACTTCTGTACAAAGGTAAATCCACGCTGGTACCAAGTGGGAGGTGCCCACAGGCTCCTGCATTACAACTGGTGGTGTAATTTGTCCTGTGGCTGCAGGGTACCCCAGCTACAAGGTACCCCATGCACACACAGGATGGCTGCTCCATGGGTCGCTAGCTCCTCTATGCATGGTGCTCCTCCTGGCAGGATCACTGCACCAAGGTCTCTTACAGAAGCAGTCCCAGCTGGCACTGCTCCGCGTGGGGGGCTACTGGGGAGACCTACAGCAGTACCATGGGTGCTGCAGACCTGATGTGATGTGCCAGTTATCCTGCAGGCATACACGAGGCCGCCAGCACTGGGAATAACAGCGTAGGCATATGGACTAATCTGCTGCTGCTTGCTCTGGGATCACTGCCTTCATGGCACATCTTTGAGCAAACCTTGCTAGAGAGGTTTAAGACACTTGTGAAAGCCCTTTAGCAAGTGAAAACTGAACCTCAATTCAGTGTTGTCAAATTCCTGCACATCACAGGGTAGATGTTCTTTAAACAATGCAGCTATGCTTCGTTGACATGAGTGCACCAGCTGATTCATGCTGGCATGATTTTTATTCTGCAGCTATTGTAGAAAAATAGAGTCCTGATCCCCTGTCACCCCATCCAACACTGTCATTGCTCAGGCCTCTGCCAAGGGAGTGGAAAAGTCTACCAAACCAGAAAAGCAGCCATCCTGCTCTCAGCACTGGGGATGCACCAGTGCAAGCAGGCACAGGGTGTGCACAGGCTGAGCCCTCCTACCAACAGTCAATACCTAAGCACTGGCAATAGACCCATGGTGGAGATATGGCAGTGCTAAGGCGGTGACCTCCCCCAGCACCTGATGGGTGCTGCAGACTTTTTCTTGCTCCCTTCAGCACAGTGTGTAAGAGGGCATTGAGGGGTGCATGAGGACCCTGACCCATAGTACTGGGCAGGGCGTGGTGGCTGGCAGAGAGCAGGGGCTGCCAGGACCACCTTGGGGCACCGTGTTTGATGGGCTGGTGCTTGCAAAACATTGGTCCCTCGGCTCACAGTGCTCTGCAATGTCTCTACCACAGAAAAACCACATTGGCCCTCCTCGCTCAGTCCTCTCACTGAGTCTACTTGGCCAGTGTAATTTTGCTTTCTCACTCCTAAAGAAACATCTTTAAACAGAGTTGCCTTAACCTCCACAGAGGGTTATTACAAGTTACTCAGGCACGTCTGCAGCATACAGTGGGGCTGCTCAGGCTTCAAAAATCAGATTATAGTGTCCTTTTAAAACCTAGAGGAATGTGTTCTTGAGCCGTGAGTCACCTTAACTGTGACATACTCGTTTCAACTGTTTCTGCTTAAAATAGAAACTCTGAGCATCATACAGCAGCGGGAGGTGACAAGGGAAGGACGAAAGCCTCCAGGCGCTTCATCCCAAGGGAAACTCGGCAAGGAGTCTGCCCAGCCCCAGCAGCGAGTAGCTGTATCCACATATCCTGCAGGTGCAACTGGGTGGGCTCCTGCCCCAGGCACATGGCACAACATGGAAGGAAGTGCTCAAGTGTCACAGAAACCTCTGCTGAAAGGAAATACTGTTTTGAACTACCTCTGGCAGCTGCCAGGTGAACCCTTGGCCTGTGGTGCTTTGCAGCCTAAGCATGGCTGTGGTGTGGGAGCAGGGGGCTTCTAGATTGTTCCCACTGCTGTGCCCAGAGCTTCTGCCTCCAGCCCTGGCAGTGCCAGTGTGCCGCTGCCATGGCCTGTCCTGTCCCTGTGCCCTGCTGCAGGGCTCAGCGCCACTGCTCCAGCCCTGGAGTGCAGTGAGGTGGTGAGGGCTGCGTCGATGCCCAGGCTGTCTCCCAAATGCAGTCCTGGAGCCCCACACAGCTGACAGCAGGACGCACTGCTTGGGGTACCCCAGGAGGAGCAGCCTCTTGTGGGGGCTAGAAATGCCTGACCTGGCTGTGCCTCCAGGAGGATGAGGCGGCAATGAAGGACCATGATGAATGTGAGTCAATGGTGCTCCTGAATTGTGCTCCCCAAGAAGCCATGGCTGAGTGCTGCCTTGTCTCATGGGCAGCCACTGCCCTCGTCAACCTGAAACCCTCTCTCTGTCTTTGTAACACATTTGAATCTGGGCCTGAGGTGAGCGGAAGGGCAAAGCACCGTTTTGGCAGCTCTTTCTAGTCAATGAGTAAGCAAGATCCAACAACAATCTGCTGACCAGCCCATGATTGCTGGTGGTATCCCCTGATTTACAAGTCCCTTGTTTGACTTCAGCAGAGGATTTGGCACTTGTGTAATACAGCCCTGCTGTTATACAACTAACCCCAGCCACACGTTTTCTGGTTTCACTTGTGATTCACATCATGCAGGAGCTGAAAGGTGCTCGTTGGCTCCTCTCGAACAAAAGTCACACTGCGTTACTTAGATTAAAGTTCAAGGTACTCAGACCCTTGGGCAGCAACAGCATATCGAACAAATTGACAGCAGTTAATATTTACAGGACCAAAGCTCACAGAAAATCAGTAAAATCTGTGAGATGATTTTGAGCAACAACTTCAAAACCAGAGGTAAAACTTTCCAGACCAAGGGGTCAGTTTTCCTGGCCAGTCTTTTGACCCATCAGTGTCTGACAAGACTTTTTTCCCTTGTACATCCTCTTGTACAACACTGCATGTACAGCTAAGATCGAAAGCTTCTGACCCTAAAATCAGGCTTTATATCACATGCCTCAATTAAAGGACTCATAACGGGCTAATCCAAAAGGTGTCTAACTCACGGAGTGCTTTCCTGGAATTTGTGCAACAATGAAATTTTGCAGGCTGGTGTTTCCCAAGCTGCCTTAAGGTCTGTGGGTCCATGGGCAAATTTTTTTGGTATACAACTCCCACTTGCAGACCCATAACTTTGTGCAGGCCCAGCTTTTTGTGTATGCAATGTAGGACTCTGAGAAATATGCCATGCAAGAAAACATTGCAATCAATGAGAAAACACCACGAGAGAGATGCAGACATAGCCAGACATAGCCAGAATGATGCTGGTCCAAAGGGGTCCCAGGAATTGCACCTGTGGCCACACAGTTCATGTGTAATCCCTGAAGGAGGAAGGTTTAATGCAAAGAGGTTGTTGTGGGACTGGGGGTGCCCAGTGCTGTCCTCACTGGATACTCTTCTGGTCTTGTGATCCCTCAGTCCTGCATCTCAGAAGATCTCTGAAACTAAAAATCCTGAAAAAGAGCCTCCCATAACCACTTCATAAGTTAATCCTCCATTCCCCTCTTCCCTGCTGTGGCTGAGCTCCTTCTCTTGCAGTATGACAAATGCAAAGAAATCCTCCTGCAGAATTAAGTTGATTGATATTTAAATCAGCAGCTTTCAACCTGCAGCCCATTAAATCTCTCCATTACAAGGTAAGTAACCAACAAAAGGGAAGCCTGGTGTCAGAAGGCTTAAATTTGTCACAGGGGGATCCCACATCTGTAGGGGAAAATATCTGGGCCCATAAACATAAGGTGGTCCACAGCCTCCCAAGTGTGTGTTTGCCTGTGAAACATCTGATATTTTCATGGAATGGCATTCCTATGGAATTAGAGTTTAGCCATGAGATAAAAATATCCAAGACTAACGCTTGGAAAAGTCATCTATGTTTTGCAAATTTGTACAAAGCCATTATGCAAACCCAGTTGTGCCATGGTTGCGTCATTTAATATCAGAGGGGTTTAAATCCTGGCTAACCCAGGTGGCCAGGCCAGTTCTTTTACAATTCTGAAGAAAAAAAGTCATGTGTATTCTGTGTGGGGCTCTATTTTGGTTTCTTGCAGGTTTCTAGCTCTTTCTCCATTGCTGAACTGCTTGCATAATACATTACAATTTTAATTCAGGAAGAAAAGCCTTTTGTGTCTTCCAGTGACCCAGGCAGCAGGAAATGTTTTACTAGTAAAGTCGGGAAGGTATTTTTATTGGTGACTGAAAAAGAGGAGGAGGTTAAGACATATGAAGCTGTTTCTATGTTCTAGCATTTATTAAAAAGACAAGGCAGGGAATATATTTGGTCTCAGAGGGATTCGTGGTCAATGCTAAAACACAATTTCATGCTGCACAAGAAAAGTTCTGCTTAACCCATTTGAAGGGTGAGGGTGAGTTAAGCAGAGCCTGCTGTTCCACCTGGTCCCATTACATAGGACCATTAGGCATATAAAAAAGTTTTTTGTCTGTGAGCTCATCTTGCTGTATCCATATTTATTGAAGATAATGCAAAATTAGACAACACTAATGCTACTAAATGACCCTTTGCTCTTTGCAGTATGATGGCAAATGGCTGTGTTGAAATAGGCACATGCTCTTTGCCTTGGTTTGCAGATGTGGGAGCTGATGAGCTGCTCAAGATGACAAGACATAACTGGCAGGACTGTGACTAAGACCCAGTCTTACTTTTTTTTTCTGGAATGCCCTTGTGTGACATGTTCCCAGACTTTGTATTATGGATTAGCTCCAGCACTGCTGAACTTCTTACCTGGTATGTGTAGCTGTGGGTTAGAAACTGGGACATCCCTGTGTGCTCAAATGGTTGATCTCCTCTTGACCTTGGGCATCAATTAGTCACACTCCTGATGTCTTGCTCTTTACATCACTTTAAACACTGTGCCCACACTGAGCTTCCTACAGAAGGACCTTCATACCCAGAAGTTATTTAAGAAAACGTTTTGTAGCTGTTGTTCAGAATTGCTATAAGGGCAACTGGGCAAGAGGTTAGACCAGCTGATTTCCTATGATCTGCTCCAGTCCTTACTGTTTTTATCTGAATTACTAAAAAAATTCTGACACTCTATTTTCTGACAGGGAATGCACTGAGGAGCCTCAGTTGTTTGTCACTTGTCATCTCATGGGAGTTTTGGTGGCTCCAGTGCATGTACCAGGGTTGCTGTCTAACCAGCAGCTGATGTAGATGTTGGGCATGTGTGAGCAGCAGGATTCTCTCAAACTGCATCACAGCTGTCCAGAGTACACTTGGTTTTCATGTCACCAGTTTCCCCAGCAGCTTAGCCAAGGTGGAGATACCAAGGAGTGCGTATAGGCACCTGCCCAGTGCCCAGATGAGGAGTGGCTGACTCCTCCCTGTCTCTTCCTGCAAGTCTGATGAGAGTTAGGTAAGAAAATGGTTTTTTGGGTTGTGCAGCTGAATTACTTGTCTGGGGGCACAGAGGACAGCTACAAAGAGTTGAACCTAGATTTCATCCTAGTGCCCTTTGCATCAGACCACCCCCTTCCCCCTCTCATGAAGGGAGAATGATAAGACAAACACGTTTTTGTCCTTGGCAATTACTGATACTCTTCACTGAGTAATTTATCTGTTTTCATAGTTTAATTCAAATCTAAATATGAATCCAATTATTCTCAGCATCTTAGGAATGTGATTTTACTACTACTGTGAATTTTGAGTTGTCACTGCTTTGAAATCTTTTAAGTTAGAATTCTTAGACATTACACACATTTATGCCTGTCACATCGCATTCTCCCACTTGCTTTTGAAAAGAAGGAATCATTAATGTGTTTTTTTTTTCTCACAGGAAAATATATTTTCTCTTTCTAGAATTACATTGAAATAGAGAATCAAAATTGCGCCTTCATGCTTGTTTTTTCAGTAAAATGAACTATTGTACACTATTTTTCTCTCAATACTTTATGTTATCTTATATTTAATGCATGCCATTGTCATTTCCAAAGCTTTTTTTTGTAGGAAATTTAGATGCACATCCTTGGTCCTTTGAATGTAACACATCATATTTCTACAGTCCTTGGTTTGTTTTCTCCTAATTCTTCTGTTCTTTGGAGGTGTCCTTTTCTGCACTTGAGAATATTTCTCATTACTCCATGTATTCTAGTTTGAAATTATGTTCCTTCCCAACAGTGAAAACAAAAGCAAGAATACTTGTGATTTGAAATAAAGGAAGGAACAAGGAAAAAAAAACCCACAGGTGACAAAAAGGAAGTCAGTCACTATGTCCTACAAGCAGACCAACATCCAGCCATCTTCTGAGCAACAGCACCCTTAGAAACCCCAAACCTCCCCTTCTTCTTCCTCTCCTCAGTTTTATTGTTGACATGACAGTATGGAGTATGGAATATCCCTTTGGCCAGTTCAGGCCAGCTGTCCCAGCAATGTTGCCTCCCAGTCTGTTGCCCACTGCCAGTCTGCTCCCTGGGGGAAAGCAGAGTGAAGAAATGAGAAAGCCTTGATGCTGTGCAAGCATGTTCAGCAATAGCTAAAACCTTGGTGTACTGTCAGCACGGGTTTAGCCACAGATCCAAAGCACAACACTGTACAGGCTGCTGTGAGGAAAGTTGGCTCCATCCTGGCCAGACCCACTCCAAGCGTGTGCCCAAGAAGGAGAAGGGGGTTGAGTCCTTCTCCCCATGGTTACTCCTGCACTTTATCCTGAGACTTGGTAGGCTACCCAAAAGGGACAGCCTGGCAATAATAAGTAGAAATTAGGGCTCCCCTGCCTGGGTGAGCACAATGACCTCCAGACTAGTGCCAGCCACTTACATCCTCTAACATCCCTGGGATGTGTGACACCCATTTTTACACCACCAGAGTAAAGATACACCCATGACATGCCAGTGTGCTCCGTGGTTCCTGGAATATTTCCTTTCCAATCCTCTGCCGAGACACAAGGGAATTCAATTTACCATGTTTGCCTTAGGTAAAAGAGGTTGGTATTCAGCATTTCTGCATTTAATGAGACACAATGCTGTTGGTGCATTCTTACTGTATTGTGAGGGTACTGGATAGAGCCAGCCCCCAGGCTGCCCACCCTGGAGCCAAATCTGCATCTTTTCAGTGACATGAACACTGAGCAGCTCCTCTCAACCACCTGGGACAGCCCCAGCCTTGCCTGGGAGTGCAGTTGGAGGTCTCAAAACATTTAGGAACTAGTCTTTGTGTGCCTCAGCCTGGTACTGAGCAGAGGTATCCTCCCAGCTGACTTGGTCTGTGATGCCATGTCTCTACTTCCCTCACCTGTGCTCACAAGCACTCCTTCTGTAAACATCCATTTCTTCTGTTCATTCTTTAAATATCCACCATGATCTCTAGGCTTTAAGCAGCCAGTGCACTTAATGTGTTAATTTGTGTGCTCTGTTAAAGATAATAAGAAAGACATAGGGAAGTTTTCAGCTTGAAATGAAATATATATTTCTTTTCTGATCTCTTGATGCTTTAGAATGAATCTGTGCATTCTATGTCCACAAGGATAACAAAGGCAATTGAGAGTCATGTTAATTCATGCCAATAATAATATGATCTGACTGTCATGGAATCAAGTTTCAAATAAAAATCCTGATGTCGGGCAATAGCTCTTTTGTTTATAATACTTTCTGTTAGAGCTATAATGAGGCAGAGGGGTAAGGAGGAGGTCTGAAGTTGTAGGTATTTCATAGACTGTCAAATCACAAGATGGAGCCAGATCTGTCCACATAAATATTTATATTAGAGATACAAAGCTGCAGCAGATTCTTGGGTGATGGGAAGTGTTTTCAGCTGATGTGAATTTTTATGGCTTGTGCTTTCCAGCAGGGCTGTGACAATTCACATCGGCAGAGGAGTGCTACTGTATAATTAGCCAAATCTTTGCAACAGGGACTACTGTCACCTTCCCATCAACCCTGCTCTCCACACACCGTCACTATTTAACCAATCACAAAAATGCCGCTCTCAGAGCATCTCAACACCAAACAGAATATCTGGAACTTGGGCTCACTGTGAGACGACAGCAGCATTAATTCATGATCTTTAGTTATACCGGATGATCAAAGATCAGCAGATCAAAGGATGCAGTTTCCTGGGTTACTGCGAGGGAGGCAGAGCGGGAGGGAGGCAGAGGGCTCACCCATGGGGAAGAGGGGAGAGCACAGGGAGCTGCTTCTGCCTTCTGCCTGGGTCACTCCTGCACATGGCAGGGTCTGTGAAACTGACTTTTACCCTGAGCATTAGGTATAGAAAAGCCACCTGTTGGTACAGAAAATGACAGAAGTGTTACTGGGTGTGATGAGGTCTTGGCCAAATGCCCTTTATCACATTTTCCTGAGGGCAGCAGGGGAAAGGACAAGCTTTCCCAGCCTGGCTGCAGTGCAGAGGAGCTCAGGTTGGCTGTGTGGCACTGGGGGTACAGTGGTGGCAGGGTCCCTGGAGGGCTGGCAGCCCTGTCTTGTCCCTTGCAACTTGTGGGAAAAATTGGCCAGAAGTGGCTTTCCTGGGGGCTGCAGAGCCCCACCAAATGCCCAGACAACACCAGAGCTTGTCTGGAGAAAGGTGCCTACAGCATTAGGGTAAGGCATGGATAAGGCAAGTAACTAGAAACTGGAAACCAAAAAGATCCCCCCATTTCCATGCTGATCTGTGCTGTGTAGACACAGCCTTTATACAGGTGAAGGGTTTAGCTGGTTGCCTCATCCTCCTTGCCAGGCCCCAGGGAAGGCTGTTTCCTTGGGAAATGAGTGCTATTTAAAGGAACATCACCCATCAGGAAAATCATGAGTGAGTGCTTTCTTTCCAGGAGTGACTTTTCCTGAGGCTTTTGCAGCAGTGCTGCCTGCATGAGCTCCCACACCAGCCTGCTCATGAGAACAACCCGAGCTGATGGTTTTTTTGGCAGCCTTTAGTGAATTTTATTGCTTTTGCTCTAGACCATGACTGTATATTTCTCCTTCTGGTCTGGAGGATTTGCAGTGTCAGGGCAACTCCATGGGCACTCAGTCCTGAAGGATGCCTGCATATAGAATCCACCCCCTGGAAGCTGCCCTGACCAGACCTGCAGTTAAATGCATGAAGCCTCCAAAGAGGAGATGCCTTTGGACACTAGTACAGTATTATTTGAGCACCACCAACTTCTTAAAACAAAAGTAAAGACAGTGGTGTAGGAGACATTCCCCTTGGCATCACAGCAATATGAAGATAGGCATTTCCTATTACTCTTCTCTCCACCTTCTCACAACACTTCTGCAACTAGTTCTTTGGCAAATAGGTATTGCCTTACTGTGCTGGTTTGGGATGGTTTTTTTTTTAATAATAGATGGGATGGGACTGTATTTTGGATTTGTGCTGAAAACAATGTTGTCTATTCAAAGATGTTTTCATTATTGCTGAGGCGCTTGCACAGAGTCAAGGCCTCTTCTGCCTCTCACACCAGAGAGGAGACTGGGGGTGCACAAGAAGTTGTAAATGAACATGGCCAGGATAGCTGGCCCCAGGTGACCAAATGGTTATTCCAGACCATATGAAGTCATGCTCAACATATAGAGCTGGGGGAAGAAGAAAAAGGGGGGGTTGTTTTGAGTGATGCCATTCGTCTTCCCCAGTAACCATTATGCATGATGGAGTTCTGCTTTCCCGGAGATGGCTGAACACCTGCCTGCCCATGGGAAGTGGTGAATGAATTCCTTGTTTGAGTGCACAGGGCTTTTGCTTTACTTATTAAACTGTCTTTATCTCAACCCATGAGTCTTCTCACTTTTCCTCTTCTGATTTTCTCCCCCAACCCACTGAGGGGAGTGAGCAAGTGGCTGTGTGGGGATCAGTGGCCAGCTAGGGCTAAACCATGACAAGCAAACACCACCCAATTTATCAAAGAGTGGCTTAAAAGGTAAATTGCTTTCTGACTACAGTTTTATGCCACCCCCATCCTTCATAATTCAATTGTGGGGGCTTCAGAAAACCGCAATCAGAATTTCCATGCTATTCTAGGAAAGGATATGGGTGTGTGTGAAGTATGTGGGTGAGTTTATACATATGAATTTATGTATGTTTTGCCTATTGTCTTTTATGTATGTATGTATGTATGTCTCTTCTCCACAGACACCCCCTTGTCGTGGGGGAGAAGCTTGCGTGCCCTTATGAGGCTGTGAGCTGTGCTGGCGGTGGTTGTGCTTCTGGTAGGGTCTCCCATGCTAGTCAGGTCTCAGCTGAAGGGTCAGACAAAGTGTGTCCATGGGCAGGATGGGCTCACCAGCCTCCCGGCACCCATCCTAGGAGAAGGACAACTCTAACTCCAAACCTGGGCAGATGGAGCTCGCTTAGCCCTGTAAGGCCACCCATCTAAGAGAAGGACACTCTAACTAAACCTACATCCTGAGGACTTCGCTGCCACCATCCAAGCTTGCTAGGCCCTGGCAGATGAACCTTAGGACTAAAGGGTGGGGCCAGTTCCACGCACGCTGCACCTCGCCTAAAAAATCCAGTGCGCAGGCTTGAAGGGTTACAAGGACTCCCTGAAACAATACGTCAGCCTTAGCCATATTGACTACCATCAATGGTCCACTCTGACCTCCAGTCAGGACATATGGAGACACACCATCCATAATGCTGCTACTTCCTTTGAGAACGCACGCAGAATCAGTCTGGAGGAGAAAAGACAACGCAGAAAGTACTGTGCCTTGCCAATACCACCTATGGAGATTTTATGCTGTGCTTTTTGCAACCGGACTTGCCTATCTCACATTGGCCTTTTTAGCCATGAGCGCGCTTGCAGCCCTTCCCAATTCTTCATTCATGAAGCCTAGCCATGATGATGATGATGATGATGGATGTCTACAGGGGGAGAGAAAGACAGCAAAATGGGTGGGGATTGACTTTCATCAGCACCGTCCCTGCAGACAACCAGCCTCCCTCCAGGTGACTCCATGTCCATGTGCAGTGCTGCTGCAGGCTGCTCCTGCCTACTCATGTGTTGCAGATGTTGTAGCAGCCCCAGCTCATGCAACCACTTCCCTGAGTGCCCTCAGATGTGCTGCACAGCCCAGTGCAGCCTGGGCGGCAGATGGAGCCTGCTCAGGGATCTTCTCTGCCTGGGCGATGTACAGACCCAGAGTGGGGCAGATGTGGGACTTTACTCAGTCCCTGTGCTCTCTGCCCAGGGGACAGGAAGGAACATTAGCCCACAGGCTGTGCCCCTCATCCCTGTGGAACCATTCCTCTCACACACAATGAAGACATTAACATCATTCCACCATGGGTACTGTGTTTCCACACCCATTCTGGGTATGAATAAGCAACTGCTAGACAAAATTAGCATCTCAGTTGCTCTGGGGTTCTTTATATTTGACTGCCGTCATTGACACAGTGAGGATGTCACCATGATCTCCACCTGCAGTCCAGTCTGTTTAGCAACAGCTTTAAATGTGCAAGACCAGTGCCAGGCCCTGCAGGGGTCTGGAAGAAAACAGTGCACTGCCAGGGTGTCCACTCACAGCTTTTGGAACCCCACCGGGCTTGCTCCCAGGTGTGGTGAGGACTCACTGAGGCAGGTTCTGTCTGGGGGACAGGAAGAAAGACTCTCATGAGTCACTGCCACAATGCCTGCACATCTGGCCCACACCATTCCTCTTCCCTGCAAGGTCCATCAGGCTGGGATGGCGATATGGGAATCATCACAGGCTATTCACAATGACAGAGAACTGCCAGGAGTTCCTCTGCCTTCAAAAACTCCACTCCATGCGTCCTGAACAGTGTTCTGTTGGACATCATCAAGGACTTTGTCCTCCTGGGCACCTTTCTGCAACCCTGCTCAGCTGCTGCTGTGGCAGCAGGCTGCTCACAGGCTGGGGAGGCCATGAGGATGTGCCTGGAGCATGGGGACCTCTGCTGGGGTACACGGAAGGCAAGGAGCCTGTTTTGTGCCTACAACTTCAAGCTGCTGCCCAATGGGATGTGGGAGGAAACGACGAATGTCCTCACCACCAGGCTGACCTGTAGTATGGTCAGAGCAGCTGCCAGTGACAAAAACGTAGGGTGATTGGATGTAACCAGGGATTTTGGCAGCCCCAGGTCATGGGATCCTTGGTTTGGGGGTCTGCAGGGCAGGGTTTAGCTGCATTTCATGGTGATGAGGGCTGGAATGGGGACCTGGGTTGTGGGGAGCGCAGATGGGAAAGAAGGAGCCCATGGTGCCCTCCAGAGAGGGAATTCATAGTTCTGCCCTGCTGATGCCCTGATTACTGACCTGCCCATCTCCAATAGTATTGGAAGACCTGATGCAGTGATCCGCTAATAAATAATTAAAGGAAGTCAATAGCATTAGTGTTGCACAACCTAGATTTATGAAATATGTTACATTCTCATTTTAGAAGTAATGTCAGATTAGTTTGATACACTTAGATTTGTGTAGGGAAGATTGCTTAATCTTAGCTTGTATTCTGACTGAGATAAAAAGTAAGAAAAAATTGACACTCAATCTCTGTCTTTTTCAGGAAAGATCCAGAAGAAAACAGTCATTATTGACAATGTTACGGGAATTAGTAAAAATACTGGCACAAGCAAATAGTATGTATTTCACTTTGGTAAAATCCAATAGAATATATCTAGGCACAAAACCCCCACAAGTCATGTTTGCCTAGTAAGGCGTTCTGTCCTGCAGAGCAGTAATTCTGGAAGTGATTAGGACTCAAAAATCTGATATAATGAAAATGCAATGTGATGTTGGGAACTTCAGAGTCAATGCTGATCTTGAATGTGGTCCCTTCCTTGTCACTGAACAGGACCTCTGTAAGATTTGTTGCTTCCACATTTGGCATGAGTGCAGCTGGAATGTGCTGTCCAGCCCTGGACTTCACATTCCAAGAGGGATATAAAAAAATCAGAGAAAGTTCAACACAGACCAATACTGTCTGAAGGCCTGAAGAACCTCTTACAGAAGAAACAAAGTCTACTAGTCTTTTCTAAAAGGTCTGTAAGATCCTGCTAAAGGTTTTTTTATATTACAGGTGAAGATACAACAACCTTCTGCATTTAGAGTCCATAGAGAAGTTTAAGCCAGAAATATGATACAATTATTTTCACTAATGAAGATTATGTTAGTCATAGACTTGCCATCCCTGTAGAAGTTTCTAGTCAATTTTTCTCTGAAGGATATCCTTAAATGCAACTGTAGTAACTGGAACTGAATCAAGGATTAATTTGGGAGAACTAGGTAAGGACTCAGGCAAATTATCTTCATTGTTCTTCCTGGCCTGATGGTTAGAGGTCAGGCCTATAGATCAGGGCTATGCAAATCTGAAAATCAAAGTTCAGATTCAGTACATTTTCATATCCTGCTGTACAGTATTTAACATCTTGGAAAATGTTACAAAGGAAGACAATTTGTGTCAGTGTAGGGCACCCAATGCACTCCTCCTCCCCTTTGGAGAGGTCTAGTGGTTGTGGTACCTACTGTGTCACAGCTGGTGGCTCTGTGGCTCTCAGCATGTACCTGAGCAGCAGAACAGATTTTTATGGCATATTTAAGATTTATCAAATGTAAACTATAGGATCCAATTCCTTTTTTCCCTCTGAGAACACCATTGTAATCTCCATGCCTGTATGGTGGAATTGCAGAGGGAATCGTGACTGGAAAGTTTGCAGGAAGCCACCTGTGTGAATATCCACCACTGCACTGTGAAGCCAGGATGAGGGGCCGACTGGAACCTGCACTCCTGATGCTTCTCCTCCTCCAGAGCCTTAAGCTGGAATGAGGGTCATCTCTGCTCACTCAGAGGAGCTCTGCCAACCGTGATTATTTAATGGAAAGCTCGACAGGAGCCCAGATCTACCAGCCAGGGGCAGCACCCAGGGCTAGCTGGCAAATCTGGCTCTGCATGCTGAGCTCCTTGCTCCAGAACTTGGCACCAGCCATCAGTGCAGTCCCCATTGCCAGTAGCCAAGTAACACCCACAATTTTACTTCATCCCTTGTCAGTGTGGGTTCCATCATGCTCCCATGTGATTGTGTTAAAAAGTGATGCTCTAATCTTTGAGGCCTCTCATGGGTTAGGAGCTGCTTTAAGGCAACTCTGTCGTTGTGACCTGCTTCAACCTTGGGTTGCCAGATCAGTGTCTGTTGGTACTTGCAGCCTTGTATGTAATAGTTTACCTGCTTGACTGTAAACAAACATTTCTAGAGAAGATTGTGTGTGGCTCTACACAGCATGCACAGGGTCTGGCTGCATTACTGTGTCCTTCTCATGAGATCCTGGAAACTCCAGTACCACTGGAATTTAAAATAATGCTGTGATTGTGTATGTGTGTGTGTGTGAATACACATAGACAGACACCACATGTTTATAGGGAGAGCTATAGATAAAAAGTACATGTACTACAGGCTACATATACTATATATAACATGTAAATAATGTAATTATGAAGCAATACAGTGTATTTATAGAAACTTATATTTATAGAAACTTATATATGCACACACATATCTATGTATGTGTGTCTGTATGGAGAAAGTGAGAGTCTGTGAGTATGAGGGTACAGCCACTACACACACACCCATCACTTGTTACCTTCAGCCTGGTGTGAATCCAGAGCTGCTAAAGGACACCCAGCAGATTCTTCAGGCATGGAAGCTTCTCATTCTGCCCAATTCAAAGCTGCCAGCAATGCTGTGAGCTGCTTGATCCTGTCCATTGGATGCACAGCAATTTAGCCTGGATGGACCCATTTCTGGTGTGATAAGATACTGAGGCCTGCTGAGACGAAAAACTAACCTTGGGACTAGATCTGCACAAGCAGTCCAGACATAGAAGCTTTCTCCTCTGCAAGGACTGTCTCTGCAAGCACTTCAAACCCACTTTTTCCTTTTAATTATTCCTTTTAGAAGACTAAGGCTTTGAAGAATTTTAGGCTGAAGAGCAAAAACTAAAAATCTGCCAGTCTGTGTGACTGTGTTTAACAAAATTCTCTATTTTGACTTGGAATGCTAATTTAAAAGCAAGCAGCCAAGAGCACAAGGCATTTCTGATTATTCTGTGCTGTTACAGACAGGAAGGTTCAGAAATGAGAACAAACCAGATGCCATCACTGTTGCTTGAAACTCTTCTTTCAAAGGTCAGAGGCATTGGGAGTCTGGTTCGGTGAGAAATGCTTGCTGCTTCTACAGGCTTCTTCCTTCACTACTCTCTCATTGGGACTGTATATCCAAATACAACAGTATTTCCTTTCCCAGCTCAGACCATTTAAGCTTTGTAAACATATATGTTCAACCCATTTCTTGTTTTGGATTTCTTCACCACCTTTCAAAGGTGCAAAAGTTGTTTCTGCAATGCAATTCTATGAAATCCAGGAGTTATTCTTACCAGGCTTTTATACTGTGTTGGAAAACCACCAACAGTTAATACATGGGAACTGCTTCAGAAACCAGTCTTGATTTATTGACTACATGATAGCAATAAAGTTGACAAAGCTTTATTTGAGAAAATAAAAAATCTCTACAGTTTCATGAGATTCAACCTTAGAAGCAGAGTTAAAAATCGTGTCTGTGGGGGATATCTGATACTTCGTTTTGTTTCGTATAACCATGCTACAAATTGTGTCTTCCAATCACTTCTTAACTTGTGTAAAGACAGAAAAACAAGTCATACACAGCTGCACGTGTAAAAAGGCACCAGAGGTGGTTTTGTAAGTCCCCCTTGAAGGAGTCTTAAGAGGTTTGTGTAGTACAGGCTATTTTTGGCTGCCTCTTGCTGTGTGAGGATGAGCACTGCAAGCACAGAGACGTGTCTTCTCTGCAAGACCTGTGCCTGCTGCGTAGGTGCACCTGCTGGAGATGTCCTTTTGTCAGGCAGGCATGAGGGAGGCAGAGGTATTTTTAGTATTTCTACATACATATTTTTCTCTTCTAATCCATGAAGGACAGAATTTTGGGACAAGGACTGTGCCATCCAATGAGTCACAACAATTGCTGATAGGACAGTGTATTGTTTTCAGCCAGCGTGCAGCTTTACATCAGTTCTCAGCAGCTCAGACCTTGGCTCTTGGTGAACACTCTGCCCCAGTATTTCATCAGAAATGATCCTCAGACATTCTCCCACTGTCATTTCACAAGACTTTCTTCAGTTCTAGTGCCAGGGACTCAGCCTTCCTGTTAAAGGTATCACCAAAGTGATATTTCTGTGATGTTTTGCTTCTCCTGCGCCTCCTCCGCTTGGGGCAGGAGTCACCCCAGAGCTGCAGCAAGTGTTCAGCATGAGTCCCTCTGATTAGCACTTCCCAGGATGAAGACCAGGTTTGCTTGTTTACATTTTGGTGCTGTTCTCAAGGCTTTCTTCCCAGGACAACTCAGGCTCTAAGAAGGAACACGTCAACACAAACTGTCCCTAACAGCTACCCCATGATCCTTCCCTCTGCAGCCAGGCTGGTGCCAGTCTGACAATGCACACAAGGAGGATTTCACTCACTGCCTCAATGCCAAATAACTGGCTTAAGCAGAGCAGTTATCCTTCCTCCCATAGGTCTCCCACAACCATTATCCCTCCAGTCTCTGTCTCCTCCAGAAATTTTGACTCAGCCCATCAAATCTCCCTAGTGGATGCTAAATCTCCCCCCTATTTTTTGTTTCTCTACTTCTCAGACTATGTTATTGTGGGTGGAAAATGATATTTTGCCTCCCCTTCTGCCCTCCCTAGCTGGAGTTCTTTCCATTTGCTCTTTCGGTGGCCAAGTTGCAAGGGCTTATTAGCTCCTTCTCCTCATCTTGCGCCTGTCTTCAAAAGTGTTTCATCTGATTTAATCCATACTTGAAGGCACCGATTTTTGTCTGCAAAGAAGATTCCAACTGAGATTTCTGCACAGCTTATGTCAGAATGTGATTTAAATAATGACTGCCTTTCCTTGGCACCAGGTGATGTTTCATGGGACTGAGCTTTCGAATGCAGAGCTTGGAAGGATGAAATATAGCACTAACCTTTAAGGCTTCTCCAGAAACTCAAAACATGGCACTGATCAAATGTCAAGAGCACTGCTCTTAGATATCTTATCTTGGTTATATAAATTGAAAATCCAAGCACTTTGCTACATGTGTTAATTGACAATGTATCACTGAATCAAGTCATTATCTAATGATAATTACTTATGCATTATTCTCCAGATTCTCCATATGCATACTTTTAACTGACATTTATTTGAAAATATGATCAGGGATTTGTGTATGCCTGCAGTATGTGGCTTTGGACTCAGCCATTTCAGTGTGCATAAACAGAAAAATAGCAAGGTTTGATTTAAAAGTACTTTTTAACATATCTGAGAATCTGTAGCTACATTCAGGACCTGCTTCAAGAAGTCCTCAAGATCAGAGTCAAAAGCCAGACTCCTTTGGTATTGAGTTATCATGGCTAGGCTTCGCGAACGAAGATTTGGGAAGGGCTCTACCCACGCTTGCTGCAAGCGCGCTGATGGCTAAAGAGGCCGATGCGAGATAGGCAAGGCCGGTTGCAAAAGGCACAGCAGAAAGTCTCCACAGGCGGTGTTGGTGAGGCATGGTTCTTTCTGCGTTGCCTTTTCTCCTCTAGACTGATTCTGCGTGCATTTTCAAAGGAATCAGCAGCGTTATGGATGGTGTGTCTCCATGCCTCCCGATTGGAGGCCAGAGTGGACCATTGATGGTAGTCAATATGGCCAAGGCTGAGGTATTGTTTCAGGGAGTCCTTGTATCTCCTCTTCGGGGCTCCTCTCTTGCAGCAGCCAGTGGCAAGTTCACCACAGAGCACGATCTTAGGGAGGCGGTGATCCTCCATCCTGGAGACGTGCCCTGCCCAGCGCAGCTGCGTTCTCAGCAGCATGGCCTCAATACTGGTGACTGCTGCCTGTTCAAGGACAGACACATTGGTCACGTAATCAGACCAGTGGATGTTCAGGATAGTGCGGAGGCAGCGCTGATGGAAGCGTTCGAGGAGACGCAGATGGCGGCGGTAGATGACCCACGATTCAGACCCATATAAAAGAGTGGACAGCACAATGGCTTTATAGACACTAATCTTGGTACTTTTCTTCCGGTGTTTATTGTGCCTGACTCTTTTATAGAGTCTTCCAATGGCACTGTAGGCCTTTGCTAACCTGTTGTCTATCTCTTGGTCAATCTTACCATCTGAGGAAATGATGCTTCCCAGATAGGTGAACTGCGGGACTGACTTGAGTTCTGATTCACCTATGGTGATGCGGGGGTGATGGAAGGCTTCCTGAGGTGCAGGTTGGAAGAGAACTTCTGTCTTCTTCAAGCTGACTTCCAGCCCAAAAAGCTCAGCAGCCTCTGCAAAGCAGGATACTGAGCTTAGTAAGGTCAGGGGAGAAATTGTATGACATGCTTCTAATCTGGGAGAAATTAACTTGATCGGTGTCTGTATTCCTGAATATTTGTATCAAATATGAATACATGGACAGGTTATCAGTCTTCGTACAGTCGTAAACTAGCAGATCATGCCTATATATGCTAATCTTAAATCTGCACAATTCTTTTGGCTTTAAGTGGCTACTTGGTTGTACAAAGTTAAACAAACCTGTAAATGTAGTCTTCCCAGGAGTTTTGCAAGGCCTTTGTTCCAAAGCTGGCCTAATGCAAGTGGGTCCTTGAGTCTCCATTGAAATTGGATCTTGAACTTCTGCATGTTCACACTTTTGTTGCACAACTTTTCCTACTGCCACAGGTAGAAGTGCTGTTCACATGAGCAAAGCTAGGGATAGATTTCACCTGGGAGAGTGGCAGGAATTGAAAAACATGTTTACCTTGTGTAAAACCATCTTCAAATCAACATCAGTTGAAAAGGAAATATTTTCTGAAAGGGATTGCTCTTGAAAAAGGTGCAAAACTGTATTTTTTTCAGCTACTGGATCCAGTGGTCAACCCAGACTGCTGTGGAGCAGGCTGCTGTAATTTCCACCCCCCTCTTCTGGTCTCATAATTGGATTTAGTAGGGCTTATTACATCAAAAAGTTCAAACTACAATTAGCACTGACTGTACCCTTTCTGGGTGCAGCACCAGCGTTCCAGGTGATCTCCTTAGGACCAAAAGGATGGGAAGTGAGTTGAGTTTATACTAATCATAAAAGATTTCCCAAGGGAACTTACAAAATAAACTGAATTTCAGTGCATGTGCTTTATAGATATCCTGATAGTCCTTTAAAGCTCATCAGTTCAATACCAACAATTGTGTATAAATAACTTGATGATAAAACTGCTTCAGTACAACTTTGAAGGAAGGTATCCAGCTGACAGGTCAGCAGAGGAAAGGTAATTTGCAAGAAGTTCACCTTTGCCTTGTCATCCACAAAAATTCATGTATTCAACTTGTAACAACACCAGCCCCTCACAGACTGGCTACTTCTCCCAAGAGTGCAGAGGCAGAAAAAGTAGATAGCCTTATTGCATAGAAAAAACACAGCAGGCAGCAGGGTGTGTGTGTATCTATATATATATACACCTGTGTGCGTGTGAATGCATTGCATGAGTACAAATGTGTATAATGCACATGCAAACATAACAGACTTGGAAACACTGGAATGCAGCAGAGATTCTAGTAGAGCCTTCCCACGTGTCATTCCTGCATGAGGTAAGCATCAGGTACCACCTAGGTTGTTTACCCAACTGTTGCTAGAGTAAGTTGTCCGCCTGTTTGCTCAGTTCCTCAGCCTAGGACTGAAATCCTGCTCTACTCTTTTAGAGGAAGAGATGCCTATGACTCGCAGTTCTTGAAGCACAACTGGATTTGACAGTAGTAAAAAGCACTACTCCTAAAATATTCATGTAAACGTTTTGCTTAAAACATTTGGAGGCAATTCAGACTTCTAAAAATAAAAGCAAAACAAAATCCTGAAAGAAACTGACATGGTCTTCTGTTGTCCTTTATGACTGCTTTCCCCCTCCCTCTTTCTAACTACAAGGAATAAAATATCAGGAAATGTTTGTACACCCCAAGTTTAAAACTCTCCTGTAGTTCTCGAGATTCTGCTTCTCTGTGCCTGAATCAATCTGATCACAGTATGTTGTTTGCAAAGCCATTCTTGAGATTCATCTTGATCAGTTATGGCTGCTTCTATGTTTTACATGGTCAAACCCTGCTCTGAATGCAATGTAAACATCCTTTTAAAATTAATTTTATGGTAGGTTTGGGGAAAATTTACCTAAGACAATCTTCTCCCCCACCTTTCTTTTTGCCATATGAGCAGGACACATTTCTAATGTTGGTTAAACCAATTTGTGAAGATGAGCCTGTAATGTGTATATTGTAATAGCCAGTATTTAATTTCCTTGTGGAAACATTTCTCATGAAAAACTGGTCATGCTTTGGCAGATTTTTGGAAGGAGGATGGAGAGGGGATGAAAGTGAGCAGAAGGTAAAAAGAAAGTTGTTTTTTTTTTTTTTTTAATAGTGCTGCCATTAAATACATGGATCCAGTTTCAGTTAATAAAGTTCTTTTTTGTTGTCCTCCACTGGGCTTTCTCTCTGACAGATTATGGAGATCCAGAATATATCTGCTGGTCTGCACTGACTGTATCGATATCGACTACCCAGCAGTTTCAGAGCAGATGTTGATGAAACATTCTGCTTTACAGAACAGATACTAACTGGTATTGGCTCACTTTGTGTTCACCTCTCCTAAACACAGATGTTGAATGAAGGCCCTTGACTACCAAACACAGGCTGTTGTGCTCTGGCTGCTGCACTAGCAGCTTTGTGTCCTCTCCCAGCAGAAGTGCTGATAACACACAGTAATCAATAGCCAGTACCAATTAGATGATGGACAGCGAAACCATATGAAATAAAGGTGATTTCCCACACATACCCAGCACAATAGCTCAGAAGAGGTCAGGAATGAACCTCACTTGCTGTTTTCCACCTGACAGGACAAGCGCTGACTGCCATAATACCTTAATGCTCCACCTTCCCAAGGACACCAAGCCTGAGATCTCCCAAAATTTACTGTGTTACTGTTGACTGTAGGCAGTAACCCAAAAGCAGCTAGCACACTACAAAGTCACATTCTGCTTATGTGGCATAAATGTACCTTCTAGCCACATCCAAGACATCCCCATGAAACACTGGGTTCATAGCATAGGCTGCAGTTCAGAAGATCTCCACCAGCAAGTCCCTCAAAGTGACCCATTGACTTGGGAAGCCATGGGAGCAGAAACTGAATAAAAATGTCACATTTCCTGTAGACAGAAATCAGGAGGAAACCCTTATGGAAATGGCAGTTTGTGGAGCCTACCATGGTGCTCCCACCTACCTGTTCAGTTACCTGTCTGCAATGAGCACTGGATACAGCCCTCAAAGTGGCCTATGGGAAAACAGGACCTGAACTCCCCTATGCAAACCCATCTTTTTTCCAGAGAATCCCATGAGTTACATTTTATCCTGTTTTCTCTGAAGCTTTTACAAGGAGTTCTCCTGAAGGAAGAATTATCTGTTATGTCAACTCCAAATTTTTGCTTCCTATCTCATCATCTGTAAAGTTCTTCTAAAAACACATTTCAGCAATTATTTTATAATAGAAACAATGCATCTTTTTAAAAAAATGCTTCTTCACATCTTGCTAGGAAACATTTATTTTTTTTCTGACTCAGACTGACCTCTAGGTAGAGTTTCTATTGCTGCTGAAACTCATCTGTCCCCGACTGCCAGAGGTTCTATCTGCTGCACTCTAACACCCATAACAGGTCCTTTTCCTCTCAGACTCTTATCTCACAGTGCTTCTCATTAGTGTTTCAATAAATACTTTTTCACAACAGTTGTGGAGGGACAGGAAGTTATTAATATCGTTCAATGACCTTGCAAAAGAGCATTATCTATAATTATCAGGAAGCCAAAGGCAGAAGCAATTAAATAATCCAGTTGTTCCATGTTCTATCTACCAAGGAGCAGACTTGGTTTCCAGCAGGACCATCCCTCATTCTGTATGTGTCACAAAACCTGGGACACTTTCAGGTACCCAACCCCCCTACACCAGTTTGCCAAACCTTCTTCCAAGGATGAGGTAGGCAACCCAAGAGCAGCAATCAGGCACGATCACATTACAAACGTTTATTACAGTGAAGCCGCACATAGTCAGAAATAACTCTGGGCTTTTGCAGGCAAGGTCTGAAAGGAGAGCAGTCCCCAGCAGAAGATGGTACTAGGATGAGACTTGGGGGTTATGTCACAGCCTCCTTCCACTCAAGTCTCTGTGACTTAAGGGGTTAGGGAATTTGAATTGCAATCTCTAGCCTGAGGAAATTTGATTTGTCTTTAAAGAGGCTTAGACCTCCCCTCACAGTCAGCAGCCTGTAACCTACAGTGAATACAGTGTGATACAAAGGCACACAGAGAAATAAGGAAGCACTGAGAGGGCAGCACTGTGGTGGGAGTTCTCATATCTTTTTTGGGAAACCAGCAGGACTGACTGTGTACCTGAGGTGCCTGTACACTGACACATGCAGCATAGGGATCATCCAGAAGGAATTATGACATCTGCAGTCTGACTGGGGCCATGGAAACATGATATGACAGCTCACCACCTGAATGAATGCCATGGATGGATATTGGCTCTCCAGGAAGGACAGGCTGGGAAAGCAGGGAGGGGGTTCATCCTTCGTTTGCAACGTCAGGGTCAATGGATAGAACTCTGCTTGGGGTGTACAGTGAGCCAGCTGAGAGTTTATGTGTTAGGATTAGAGTGCTGACCAATGCAGGCAATGCAGTGTTTGGTGTCTGCTACAGACCAGATCAGGAAGAGTATTTGCCACAGGTCTCTGGTTCCTGTAATTCTTGAAGGCAAACCTCATAAAGGCCAAGGCAAAGTGGACATTGTTTATCCTGATGTTAGCAAGGTTTTAGATGGTGTCTTCCAAAACATTCTTGTAGACAAACTAGTGAAGTATGAACAGATAAATACACAGTGAGGTGTGGATCAGTGGCACAAAGTCAAAACAGAGACCATTCACTAGCTGAGTACCCCAGGAGTCAATACTGTCAAATATCTTCGTTAATGCCCTGGATGGATGATGGGAGAGAGTGCCCTGTCAGCAACATGGACAAGTGGTTGATGCCCCAGAGCATTTTGCTGACATTCAGAGGTCAGGGCATGCACAGTCTGGAGACACAGGTGAACAGGAACCTCATGAGACACCAAGTTCATCACCTGGTCAGGAATAACTTCAGGCAGCAGATCAGGCTGGGGGTCAGCTGTCTGGAAAGCAACTTTACAGAAAAGGACCTGGGGGTCCTGGTGGACAGGGTGGCCACAGGCCAACAATGTGCCTTTGCAGCAAAGGAGGCCAACAGACTCCTGGGCTTCATTAGGCAGAGCATCACCAGCAGGTTGAGGGAGGTGATCCTTCCCATCTGCTCAGCACTGGTGTCTTGTGTCTCATTCTGGGCTTCCCTGTACAGCACAGGCAAGGACACACTGAAGTCAGTCCAGCAAAGAGCCATGACAGTTATTGAGGGACTGGAGGATCTGATACATGAGGAGGGTCTGAAAAAGCTGGGACTTTGCAGCCAAGGAAGAGAAGGCTCAGGGAGATCTTATCAATGTCTACAAATAAATACCTGATGGAGGGAGTAAAGACAACAGATTCTTCTATGTAGTGGCCTGTCACAGGAGAAGAGTCAATTGGCACAAACTGAAATGCAGAATATTACACTTGAACATAAAAAAACACAGCATTTTTTTTTACTGTAAAGGTGCTCATACAACAGTGCAGGTTGCCCAGAGAGTGTGTGAGGTTTCCATTGCTGGAAATATTCAAAAGTGTGCTGGACACAGCCCCAGGCAGCCTGCTGTAGCTGACCCTGCACTGACCAGGGGGGCTGGACTAGGTGATCTCCAGAGGTGCCTTCAAACCTCATCTATGCTGTGACTCTGTGTTCCCTTGTAGGTGCCTCCTCTAATCCTCAGCTCCTGGCCTATGGACAGGCAGTCAGAGTCCCCTCTTCAATTAACCTGAGCTGTGAGCAGTGCTGGTGGCACCAGTGACACCAGTCACACTGATACACCCCCAGGATGGCTGAGCTGTTCCTTGCATAAGTTCTGCTGCCCCTGCCCAGGGACACGAGTTTCCATATTGACCGCACTAATTCTCTGCATCATTCCAGAACAAACACTCAAGAGTATGTCAGAGCATTTTCTGCTTTGGACTGAAGCAAGGAGAATAGCTTAATACACCGATAGAAAGTGGAGGGGGGGG
>VWZG01008499.1:328182-357164 GCA_013396735.1 Grallaria varia
GGGGGGTGGAAGGTCTTTATCCTTTTAGCCAAGCTCTCTTTCAGCTGTTGAGATAAGATGGACTAAATCCAGAGGACTGTGAGTTTTCTTTTTTTAGTGATAAAATCTAAGCTGTTGTTAGAAACATCAGGGGGATTTAATAGGCTTAACAAGGACTCCTAAATTCCTCAGGAGAGCTGTGAATTTGGAGTTCAGATCTATGAGAGCTAGGAAGCGCTTGGCACCTTATCAGCAGTCAGCTTGGCAGCCTTTGGAGAATGAAAATCACCTTTTTGTTCAACTTGCCTTGGTAGCTTGCCAACGTTCTTGTTACTCACTAAGTCAACTGTCTCTAAAAATATGCTTTCTGGTCTAAGCCACAGGATTCAAAACACAGCTTAATGAGTAAGCAGCAAGGCGCGGGGAATTATATCAGGTCATAACATCTCCTCAACAGCCAGAGGCAGTTCAGCCCCTTGACTGCACAATATCCTAACTAGTCACTGGGGTTTGCTCGCTGGTGTCACTGCCTTGCAGGCACAGAGTCCTCCCTCACCATGAAATTGTCTGGCCTCTTTCCTTCTGGAAAGCAGTGGGCAGGCAGGGACAAAGAGTGGTAGTATGGAGGAACGGACTGAGGAGAGAAAAGTCAAGTAACAGGAGTAGGTGGATGAGCAGCTGGCAAACAGTCCTAGAGCCATGACATTTCCTTAGAAGACTTCTCAGAATGGTTGAAGCATCACCCTCCCCCCAAGACAGCCTCATCATGACCCTGATGGTTCTGTTCACATGGCTGAGGTCTACTAAAGTTGCTCTTCTTATAAGGTCATTTTAATTAACACAAATAGTCCATGTGTACAGGTACAATTACTACCATCTGAAGAGACACGGGATAAAATACTCTTGCACCAGTAACTAGGAACACTGGATTATAATAACAGCTATCAGTAATTTCTCTCCTTCCCCTTAAAAAAAAAATCCCAAATTTATATTTATTCCATTGGCATCCAAGCCCATCACTGAAGAAGCTGTACCATGATCAGAGCTGCCAAAGCCATGGCCAAGGCCCAGACAGAGACTTCCTTGGCAAACACCACAAGGGAGGGGAGAAACAAGAAACACAAGGGCAAAGGAGGGGATGTTCCCAAACACACTGATTGCTCTGAAAGATTAAATATTTTGCAGTCACCTTGACCAGTTGTGGAGTGCTCTCCATTTATCATTTATCATTTACTACCCCATCAATCACAGCAAGTGACTCAATAAATAGCTGTGATGAATGCAAGATGTATGTCAGCAAACACTGATAATTTTTTTGAAACAAAACTCTGTCTAGCTCCAGAGGAAACACTCCAAAAAACAGTCCTCCCTCACAAATCTGAGCAAAATGTGTGTGAGAAACAAGGACTTGGCTGGTTCTCCCATGTTTGGGAATTTGGGCAAACTGAGATGCTTCACTCTTTTAATTTCAAATAGCAATGTGAGTCTGCTTGTTCTGCAGCAAAGAGTGTATTGGTAGTGTCATTTCCCTTGAATAGCCCTTTTGTCTGAAACACAGATCATGTTCCCTTCAGCATGACAAATAACACACTTCATCTCCCCCGGAGCCTGGAAAATCTGAGATGAGATTGGCACTGCAATATAAAGAGACATACTCTCAAAAGGGAGGCAAACCCATTTGGACTGAGTGGAAATAATCAGTGGCACTTCTAGCTGCAGACAGTCCTCTGATTTCAAGCGGTATTTCAATGTAAAATGGCTTTTCCTCATCACATCTGTACAGCACCTAACACAACTGCATCCTAATCTTGACTGTGGGTTTCTGGCACTGCAGTAAAACAAACACTGAGCTTATGAAAAAATACACAATCAATCATGTGTTCTTGCATGAGCTATCTATGCCTTCAGCATAAATTAAATACAGACATGGATCTGTGTACAACTTCAACTTTGGACATTAAAAAAACAACATTGCGTCCAGAAGAAAACTTCCCTCAACTAATCCTGGATTTCAGGGCCAGACACTTTGGGGATCCTTTTTAAAAGATGAAACACGCAGGTGGTCTGCCATTTGCTGTGGGTACATAAAAGGAGTATTACACAAATAGTGAAGAAGAAATGGATGGATCTGGCAGATGGCATCATGTTCAGGGTTAGCCAAATCCCCTCTCAGGCACTGGAGCCCAGATGGCCAAGCAGAAACACTTTCTGCCACAAACCCTTTGTGTGCCTTTGTGGCATCTCTGCACTGGGAAGGGAAGGATGTCAATTCACAATCTTGCTGTGACAGAAACAAAACTACGTATTTTGGGAAATGTATTAATTCTCAGGCCTCCCTTGACCCCAAAGCTTTCCTTCCCTCATCTGAGCCTCTTCCTGGTCTGACTGCTAATCATAGCTCCTCCATACTGTAAAAGGTGGTTATCATTAATTTAGAAAGCTGGGTTTGGAAAAAAGGGGCAAAAAGACTCTTCTGGCAGGTTTCTGTCCGTGTACCTCTAAAATCAGTAAGGTCTCTATGAGAAGCTGGGAGAGGAAGCACTGGGCGGATGCAGCTGCTAAAGCAACTCAGCAAGGATGACACGCTGATGGAAGTGCTTTGCAAAACGCTCAACACTTTCCATTTGTCTTTCCATTGCTCTTTAGTTTATGTGATTTCAAAAAAAATATGCTTTGCTGAAACCTGCTGGAGGTCTGAAGCACACGGTTATACAATGAATTCTCACCACTTCTCTCACAAATGATATTACACGGCATCTAAAGTGTCGAGACCTTGCACCTGACCTGCTTCTTTTCAAGTCGCCAAACGCTTGTCTCTGCAAACTTGATGGCACTCTGGGAAATGCCAGCCGGGGACCATTTACAGGCACAGTGACATTCCAGTTGGGTGTGTCCTCTTCCAGGGCACTGTTGTCATGCCCAGTGCGGGCACATGCACTAACCATGATTAGTCCAACAGTGAAATACAGCAAAATAAGGCTTGGGTAGGTTCTAGTGAAGGACACAGACCCCACTCTTGTCAGTGTATTCCCCAGGCTGCTGCTGGCTGACACATTCGATAAACGCTCAACACATGCAGATACACTGCACAGGGACTGGATGGGGGCAGGGAGGAAAAGAAGGAAAAGAGTCAAAACTGGGAGAACGTAGTGAGGCAGGACAGGGAGGGGAGAAGCAGGGCTTGGTTCAGAGATAAGGGTTAGCATCATATAGCTTTGTTGGGGGATGAATTAGTAATTATCTTTAATCTCACCTTCTCCTTTGCCTTTCCTGAAACCTGACACTGTCTCACACCATCCTGTCCTGCGCCAGACTCATTTACAGACACCCTCAATACCTCGTCTGAACCCTCCTATGGGCTTTCGTTTTCTCCTCGTCTTGATTCCAGTGCTTCCTCCCAACTGCCAGAGTCTGTGGCTGCTCCCTTGGTACCTGCTCTGTCCCCAGCTGAAGGAGCACGTCTGTGCAGTCACTTGAGCCATCACCCCCACTGTCACCCTCTTGTGATTCCCTACATGCCTGTAAAAATCTAGCAGTCCTGTTCAGGACAATCCTGCCTTTGTTGTGAAAACTCTCAGCTCCAGCACATCCTTGCTCTTTCTCCCTGGAAAACCATTCCTACCATAAGTCATTTTGCCCTGTGCACACATCTGTGCCAGGAAGCAGACCCTCTGCCATCCCCACTGGGGTTTATGGGCAGCAATGACACTCCCAAGACAGCTTCTTCCTGGCTGTCGGGCCAGCTGGACAGCAGGTGCCATGCCACAGCCAGCACAGCTGAACACAGAGAGGGCAGTCCACCCTGTGGCACCCCAGTGCTCACACCACCTCCTCTCAAGCCAGAGAAGCCTTCCCCATGTGCCACCTGAGGCTTTAGTCTAAAGCCAAGACCAAAATGGAGCCAGAATCAAGGCCTGAGCATCAGCTCATGATCAGCAACTAAATCATTGGGAAGGTCCTTGTCATGGTGAGATCTGGGCAGCCCACACTTTGTCCAGCCAAGGCACGGGCTGGCAGGAGCCTGGGTCCTTGCAGGCTGTTGGGCTGCAGCCATCTGTTTTGGCACTTGGAGAGTTTGGCTGTAGGGACACAAGCTGAACCATGCCAGGGGGGCTCCAGGCCAGAGAACAGGGGTTTATTTCCTTGCACAACTGTAGCCTCAGCATCAGGCTAGTGCTCAGTGTAGCCTACAAGCTCTCATAAGCAGGAAATACACAACAGTATCTTCAATTAAATCCAGCGAGTATAATACAAATTATTTTTTTTTCAGATTGTAACCAACTCTATTCCAGTATTGAGTCAAAGTAGTCTAGATGCTCTCCCAAAAACTCAGTGAGTAATTGTTGCAACCCCAGGTTCCATATTCAGGATTTCATTACTTTGGGATAAGCACCTCCAATGCCATGGAAGAGAATTCTGCATCTCCATAAAGCCAAGCAATAACTTTGCTCATATCATCTATCAAACTACTGCTGCTGCTTCTTCTTGTGCCATCTCTGATTCTGCACCTTTTCCCACCTTGCATGTAGTCCCCGACCACAGTGTCTGGCAGGTCCTAACAGATTCTGACTGCCAGACATGTCAGGATTATGCCTAACTTTAGCGTTTAGATCACTTAGACAGTAAAATGCTGAATGGGAAGTTCATCATGTCTCTGAGAACATGGACTTCTCTCAGGATGTGAAGCAAAACCCAACTGGATCCCTGCTGATGTGCTGAGCTCAGTATGAGGGCAAATTTCTTGACTATCAGGAGGCACTTAGAAACTATGCAACTAAACCCAAAGCCTGTGCTAGAAAATGATCTCTGATAAGGAAATGGGATTATATTAAGATTAAATCAACATTTTTTTTCCATGTCACCTGGAAACAAATATTCATTCTCACTTAGAAGCTGTCTGCCCACAGTGCAAAAAAATAATATTGGACTACAGGTGGAAAAATATCTCTTTGTGTGATATTTAAACAACAAGCATGTCTTACCCTTCTTGAACACAGCCTTCTCTGTCTGAGCTGGCCTTCAAAGCAAAGAACACTCTTTTACTCCCCAAATTCCCTTTTCTTTCCCACTTGGAACATGTGGCAGCTTCATCACTTCAGCTTGGTTTGTGGAGGATACTACAAATGGTGAAGTGGCGCAGGCTGCTGATGGCTGGAGGCTCTGTGGACACAAGGCTGACACAGATGGGGCAGGGTCCATCCAGGCAGAAGTGCGTGTAGAGGAGGATGGCAGCTCACACCCTTGTGTTTCCTAGTTAATGCAGGAACAGCATCAGCCTGAAGACAGATTCTAGGAGTGCCAGGGAACAAGCCTGGAGCTTGCTTTTGCGCAAGGACGTGTATTAAAAAGAGGTGCCCCATTTTATGCTCCAAGTACCTAAGTGAGCATGTGGAGCATGAACCTCAACGGGGTGCTGAGAAACCAAGAGTTCTTGTAAAGGACAGATATCAAGTGTCACTAGCTTGATGGGATGAATTAAAACAATTCTCAATTTTTTCCTCTCTTTGAGACTCGAGGCCTGAAAAGTTGTGTTCAGCCTTTATGCACTCCCTGACTGTGGTTTCCCAGGGTTCCAGGAGTGGACATGGTGTTGCTCACTGTCAGTCCAACAAGCAGCCACGGAATACCACCGACACTCTCGGTGGTGCCCAGTTGCTCCCCTCGAGCCCTTCCATGATCCTGTTGCTGCCAGGGCAGGTCAGCCCATGCTGAGCTCCCTGCTGTCCATGCCCATGGACCACAAGCCCATGTCCCAGCACAACACTGTCACCATCATTTCTGTGCCGCTGCAGCACGGGCTGGCTCTGACTCCTGTTTACTTGTAAGAAGGAGAAAGGGAGAGGGTGCTGCTAAATTGGAAAAATAAGAAATTGGTTTCTTCTGAGTAATTTTATTTTTCCAGCTCCTGATTCGGTTTCAGAAGCTTGTCACCCCTCAGCAGGCATGGCTGTGTGAGAGAAACAAAGTCTCTTTGATTGCTCTGGGTCCCTGGGCCCTTCTGGGACCCATCTCCCACTGAACTGCCTCAAATGCCTTTTTCTGCAGTAAGCTTTGAGACGGTTCCATTTCAATCCACTTCCCCAGGGGGTTATCCTGTGTAAAAATGTTGTAGCTCTTTCCCTGACAAGTCCTTAAGATATATTATAACTATATTTCATATGGATGCAAAGAGGCTGGCAGCATTAAATTCAGATGGAGCCATTCGTCACCAGAGGTTAGCAAGGCTGAACATAATTTAATAGCATGACGAAATTCTTGTTCTGTTTTTGCTGGAGCACCAAAGCTGTGGGTGAGAACATTTCAGGCCTGAGATCCAGACCTTGTCACTCCTGAGTAATGGTGGGCACAGCCCTGGGGGCATTGCTGGAAAGGAAGACTGACATATGGTGCTAGCCTGACAATTCTGGGGATAGCTGTTATTTTCTGAAACTGTTGCATCTATTTTATTTTATGCTGATCAGAAAAGCTCTGAGCTGAGAGCAGATGGTACTGATTTGCTCAGGGTTATTGCTGGTCGAAACTAAACAGTGCTGCACTCCATTCCCACAGACAGCTATTAAACTGGAAATGGATATTATTTATCCATTGGTATTTCGTTGGTGTTTAGTTGGGAGTGAAGCTGCACTCAGCTGGGCACTGTTCACTTACACACTGGGGGAGTTAAGGTTCTTCATTCCTAGAAGCCCAAACCTGAAGTGAAAACCCCAGAGCCAGAGAGCCCTGACCTCAGGCTGTTATCAAATACTTCTCTCTACGATTTCAAAATCCTTTTCTCAGCAATATGGTTTCCTCTTTTTGCCTCCCTAACTTGAAAAGACTAGATATGGTATTACAGCAACTGCTGACCGACCAAGTGGCTGACAAGACAAGGCACTGCAGAGGTGGGTGCAGCCCTACAGCTGCGAGTGCTGCGAGTGGTTGCTTCTCTTTTCTGTATCAAACCATCCCCAGTCACATTATAACCCCAATTCAGGCCTCCTGCATCAATTTGAGAGATGCCTATTTAGTAAAATATAGGCTAAACTCCCTGTGAGCAACGTTGTGGAGATATGGCTGTTGGGCAGCCTTTTTCACCTTTTTGAGGGAAAGGGAGACTCTATGAGGTAGTGTTGGTAACAGAAATATTTCCCTGCAGCAATTCTCAAAGTCTGTATTAAAACTACTGATTCTGAACAGTATGGTCTAGCAGAGCTCAGAGGACCTCAGCAGCTCAGCAGCCCATGTGACTGGTCTGGGGCAGGCCTGGACAATTCTTGGGGATGGGGGAAAACAGCACTTCTGAAAGACAAGGGTCTCTGGGGTCCTGGAGAGCAGAAGAAACAGCCATGAGGCAACCCACATTTACCTCTGCAAAACAGATCAACAGAGTGTGATCTCCAGAGGATTTTTGAGGCCACCTTGTTTTCCCTGTTAGCCCTGGCTGATTGATGAATATACCTGTTGTACTCCAGCGCATGATGACATGCAAATGGTGACGTCCACTGATGTAATTCAAGAACAGGGATTTCCAAATTCTACAACCAGGACAGTATCTTGAAGTGAAGGAGTTGTCAGACTTAAGTTCTAAGAATGAAACTCAAGTCTGTCCCATAATTATAAGTGTGGCAAAGGTGAGTATCAGGGCTGTGCCTCTCTGCACACCCTGCCCACTGAAGTCATTAATTCCCTGGGTGGTCCAGGAACATCCCAGCTTGTCATAAGCACAGATGAGATAGTAGGGCTGGTTTGAGACAACAGACTACTTTGAAAACAGGTCTGAACTCTTTGCCACATCCATAATTCAGTAATTGACACACAGGACGACTCCATGGGAAGTTTAGACAGTTCTACATATTCTCCCAGGTAGCTCCTGCAGTAGCTCATCTCCTTTGTATGTCTAAATGTGTATGTGATGATTAATATCCTGGATGGAGTGTCCCTGACATTCTCACGCAGTTCTGCTGCTTTGATGGTTACAGAAGGGATGAAGTTGTGCACAGATAAAATATTTGAGAGTAGTCAGTACAAACTGTTCCTGCAGATTCAAAAAATACTCATGTAGAACAGTCTTTTGTACACAGCTAAGATATACAAACCACTGTTGTATGTAGTTGCCATAGACAAAATACTATAGAATTGAGAAATTTTACTTGATTTTTTTTGCCAGGCCACACAAGCTCCTGATTCCTGATTTGGTTATCAAGAGAAGAAAGATCACCAACAGCTAGACAAACACTTAAAACTCCATCCTCCCTCCTTCCCAGCCTCAACTTCCCCTATTTTTGATGCAGTTATAATCCACCAAAACTCCTCTGGCAATGGTACTGATGGTGTGGGGATGTGGAAGCGGAGCATGTGATGTTTTTCTGCTGCCCTGCATGTAGCTCTTTCTACTGGGCTGCTATTTATGATTCCAGACACTTTTGGGTAATGATTTCCACCACACTGCACGCCACAGCCTTGGTTGCTCTCCTCCCCTGTGTCCCGGCTCTGGCACGGTTCACCATGGGTGTGTTTTTCACCACGTAGTTTTCCCTTACGTCAGGGCAGGCTGGAACCATTTTTGGCAGACAGCAGGTCACCAGTGC
The DNA here is from genome assembly GCA_013396735.1 of Grallaria varia. Classification (NCBI taxonomy): domain Eukaryota; kingdom Metazoa; phylum Chordata; class Aves; order Passeriformes; family Formicariidae; genus Grallaria; species Grallaria varia. The sequence goes on from VWZG01008499.1 coordinate 336,729, forward strand.
AAACCGATGCCACATAAAGCCTGACGACATCTGCCCATTGCTGCAGGTACGGTAACAGGGACGGACGGACATGTGGCATGCGGGGACACTCTGCAACAAAGGACTCTCACAGCCTCTTCAGTGGGGACTGCTGCTGGTATGGGACAGCGAACAGCCACTGAGAGATTTGATTTCTTGTGTGAGAGACACCTTATGACAAGAATTTAAAAATTGTTTTTACTTTAAACATTCTGTCATTAAGTATCTATGCAATGTTGTCCTGCAGGAGAAATGGTTACTAAAGTACCATCTGAAAGATGCGCAGGTCAACAGCTGAGTATATCCCCAAAAGCTTGAATGTAAGGGTTAACTCTGCCTATCCGCTACAGGGTCACTACAATTTAAAACTATAGTAACAATCTTAGAAGTAGAGCCAAATATTATCCCAGATTAGCTTTTTGTTTACGCTGACAAAAGAAAGGGGTCTGAAAAGAGGCTGTCTGTCTAACTCCCAGAGAGCATCACAAAGGAGGAAACCTGCCAGCCTGATGTCGTTTGAGTAGTGTTCCCACTTTAGGATGAGTTTCAGCACTGTAATTGCTCTGCTTGTGTGTGTCTGTGTGTGTGTGTGTGTGTGTAATGGGGAATCTGCTGAGATTGCAGAATGGAAATCAAAGCCCTGCCCGCAGTCAGACTGCATGTAGCCACCACCCTCTAAATGCTTTAAATAGAAATCTGGGACTACTGAAGCCTACACAGAGTGTCTCAAACAATGTCTCTGTGTAGTTATACTCTGAGCTGGGAGAACAGTCTAAAAACTGCCCAGGCCTGCTCCAGCTGTTCCCACTGGGGGAAGGGATCAAGAGAGATTTAAGTGTATAGAGGCAGCCTGCAAAGCTAGGACATTGGAGTGGACTCCATCCTTCTCCCTTGTGCTGCCTGACTTCGAATTTTCACACCTGATTGTTTTTCACACCGATACTGCTGTATCTGAAGATACAATGACAGCTATAATTCAATCATTGTACTTTGTTGATCTAAATAATTTCTGACAGCTTTATTTGTACTTATCTGAATTTATAAAGAACAATGTCAATTCTGGTAGCAGTTATAAAGACCTCAAATACCCTCAGATATTGCTGTCCACAATAAGTGCAGTTTGAAATCTAAAGATTCTTTCAGAATACACTTTTAAATGAAAAAAGCCATGGCAGCCTCTTAGGGAATGCTGTTTGCAGTGGTCAGACACTTCATTTTAATGCTGATCCCTAATCCTACTTGAAGTAAAAAAAGTGGAAATAAAATTGTACTATTACACAACTGCCAAGACAGTCAGTTCTGCTGTCAGCAGAGGTGGTGGCCAAAGATCCCCTTAAACACAGACACAGGACGTCTGAGTGATACATCTCTGGATAAAAGAACAAATATCAATGTGAAAATGAAACATTAGCAAACATTTCACATCAAACCTAAATTATGTAGTGTGCCAGAGGGTCTGAGTCATAGATACATTATACTGTAATATTAGATGCTGCAGACTGTGCAAATGTCACCATTAGTACAAGTTCTGCCCACTCACCAGGCTGAAATAAAATACAGAGGGCAGTTATCCTGCTACATGCTGCATCTTTTTTACTATTATGGCAATAGTATCACAACCGAATTCCTATGTGTAATTTGTCTCAGGTATAGATAGGTGAATAAATAAATGTTTATTAAAACAAATCACTATTTTAGAATACATTTTAGATATATATTTATATGGTATACAGCTCTCACTAGTCCAGATAGTTGCAAACTTCTACAATCACACCACAAAGATTTCACAGAGGGACTCACAGATTACTGATGTTTACCCCAAGCTCATTACTGTCACACGTGTATCTTTCATCTGACAGATACAGTAAGTTGAGATACAGTCTGCCAAATGATGAATGCCTGTTTTCTGAAATTCCTTTAAAGAGGCTCAACCTTTAACTGTTCCTCTCAGACATCAGATGAAAGCAGCATTCAGACATTCAACAACTAAGTTTTGCTGCACATATTCTCTCAAGGCCAAGGGAATGGAGATTTCTTGAGGACATATGAAGGTGATCTCTGACAATCCATTCTCAGCTGGCAGGTGCTTTGGCACATAAAAAATACCTGGCATATATCCAGCTATTATGGGGGGACTTGTATAAAGACAAATCTGATTCAGAATTCCCATGCAAATGTTGATAGATAAAATGACATAAGATTATTTTAAACACAGGCTGTCTTCCTCACTCCTTCTGCCCTTCCTTTCTTTGCTTTTTTTTCCTTAAACTGTCTTTTGGCTTTGAAGTCCCTGAACTACATTTTCATTGCACATCATTATATACGTAACAACCTGGACACTGAAGGTTTGTTTAATTTCAGTGTATGCATACAGGCTAGGCTACAACCCATGTGAGTTACTTTATTCCTCCTGAAAGTCTTGGAAACAGCAAAGGGCAATGTTACTGCAACTTGTGAAAGGCTACAGTTGTCTGTTTAATTAGTCTGAGATTGCAGGTTTCTGCAGTGAGTTAAGAAGCTGTGAGCTGTGGACTGCTAGCTGGCAAGGCTGTCATACCACGGCTTCAAGGAATTTGAACCTCTGCGTACGCAGAGGAAGCAAAGCATTTTCATGGCTGCACATGAGCAATGTCCTGCTATAAAAGAACACTGAAACACTGGCGCATGTGGAGCCCTTATCTCCATCATTCCCAACAAATTAAGACACTGACAGTCCAACATCATGTAAATATTTGTCTGCTTAGTACCTGAGGAGTACAAGGAGTGCAGATTGATTGTACTTCCTGTTACAAGGCATGGGCTGCAAAAGGTCTGGCTTAGATTTCACTTATTGCAAAATTTCCCCACTACAGATTAATATGTAGTTCAAAGCAGGTTTCAGACAATTACAGATCCCGCTGTGTTACGGAAAACAAACACTCAGCTAAACATATGTTCCTCTCTGGGTATATATGCAGGATGTGTTTACTACGTGTTCTGGAGTGAACAGGATCTAGAAGCTGCAATAGGGTCCTATAGAATAGGTAATTTCTCCAGAACAAGAAGTGACACTGTGGCATCTGGAACAGATGTCTGGCAAAAGCGTTCTTTCAGCAATAGAGAACTCATTGGCTCTGATGGTTACTCCACAGAAAAAGGAAACTCTGGGTCTGGAGGCTCACAAAGCACGGTCTTGAATGGTGTTAAAGGATTTATCAAGCCTGTTCCCTCTCTTTGCACTGCTTGTATTGCTCCATTAGAAGTGGCTGCCCCGCTTCACAGCTCCTATATGGTGAACAGGCACACATAGTGGAAGTGGTGTTCCCACTGCAGACCAGGTGCGAGTCAACAGAGCAGTTCTGAGTCAGGGTCCTTGTCTCTAGGGCCTGGGCAGAAGGACCAGTCATGGCAGTGTGGCAGCAGCAAGCGTCTCTCCACCGGAGAACCTTCTGAAGAGAATGTGTATCCATCCTTGTGGATTTCTGGAAATGCACAGTACAACGCAGTGCCCATATCTGCTCAAAGCTGAGGTCTACATTTTCAGTGGTGGATTGAGAAGCCTCAGAGATCCTTGCTCATGTGTTGCCTGTGTTGTAAGAGGATGAGGCCACTGAGTCGAAAGGCTCTTTCAACACATTCAGCTCAGCTGCAGCCTGTGCTTCCGCTCACAAACAGGGGAGTTGAGCAAGCACAGGCAAGGGGGGGGAAAGGAAGAGTCAGGTTATGCACAGTATATGAAGGACACTGTGGTAAATGCTCCTCTCTGATGGGACTTTATAACCAACTCTAACATGTGATTGAGCTGAGCACCTCCTGCTGATTCAGGTACTCTTCTAGGAAAGTGGATGATGCCTTTGGGTGCCAAGAATTCCCACACTTGCTGTTCACCTGCAGACTGCTGGGGAGTGACAGGATACACCTCATGATGTTGGGCAAAAGCATCTTTATCAAAAGGTTGGCCATCCTGGTAAGATGGGCTTTAAACAACAAAGATTGGGAAAAGGAGGTTATGACCCACAGATGAGGAAACAGAAGTTGATAGTGAAAATCAAATTATATAAATTCTTGGGAAAAAGAGGGAGTTCTGGAATGATAGGGCAAAAGAACACCCATCTCAAATGTATGGCCACAGTCTGAAAAAAAAAAAAAAAGCTTTTCTTTTTTCTTCGTTGTTTTTTTTTTTTTTTTTTTAAATAACAAGCTCTTGAGATTTACAGCCTTACATGCAGAACTACAATATCACTGGAACAACTGAGATGTGGTTGGATAGTTTGTATGACAGCTGCAATGCAATGGATGGATAGAAACTCTTCAGGAATGACAGTAGGAAAGAGGACAAGAGGTTTCTATGTGAAGAGGCAGTTCGGATGTATGGAACTTTCCTATGGGATAGATGACAATGCTGGTTGAGAGATGTTTGAGAGCATGGTCAGGATCAGAAGACAGGACAATAAAAATCATTTTGTGGTGGGACTTTTGGAGGATTTTAACTTCTCTGACTTCTGCTGCAAGGGCCACAGAGTGGAATGGAAGCAAGAACCAGAGAATTTTGGAGCATGCCACAGGAAACAGCTCTGAAGTGTAAAGTAGTTCAGGAAAGCTGCCAAGGCCTCAAGTACAGCATCCTCCAAGCACAAGTGCAATATGCAGGGTATCAAGTAGGCTCATCAGGACACTGGGTAGTGTAAATAGTGAACTTACGACTGTTCCCCAGTGCAATCAACAGCACAAAGGAGGTGGGAGCTGGGATAGGCAATAATGGAGGAATTTTGAAAGATTGCACAGGGATGGGGTTAGGAAAGCCAAGCTCATTTCAATGAGAGTTGGAACAGAGGATGTGAAGGGCAGTAAGAGCTTCTGTCACTAAGTAGTAGTAGAAGGATGAACAAAGAAAACATGGGACCATTGTTGAACGTGATAGGCTATTTAGCAACAGAAAAAGCTGCCTCAGCTTTCACCTACAAGGTGTCTTGGGCATCTGGGCTGAAAAACAGGATTCAACACAACTATCAAGCAATCAAGGCAGGGATGATTTGTTAGAAGTTGGTCCATCCAAGTCCATGGGACCACGCAGTCTGCACCCACAAGTGTTGAGAGAACTGGCCAATATTGTAGCCACTGTAATTTTTGAGAGTTTGGGGAATGTCTCCAATGAGTGGAGAAAGGCAAACGTAACACCCCTCTTCAAAGGGGGCATGGTCAGACCCCCTACAACCCCTTCAGAATTCATTTAGCCGGGCTTCTTGAAGCATATTTCTGGGCACGTGAAGAAGAAGATGGTGTTATTCTTTACTGTGAAGGTGGTGAGGCACTGGAACAGGTTGCCCAGAGAAGTTGTGGATATCCCATCTCTAGAAGTGTTCAGTGCCAGGCTGGATGAAGCTCTGGGCAACCTGCTCTACTGGAAGGTGCTCCCACCCATGGCAAGGGGGTTGGAGCCAGATGATCTTTAAAGTCCCTTCCAACCCAAGCCATTCTATGATTCTATGACTTAGAACAGTCAGCATAGTTTTTACAAAGGGAAAAATCACATCTAAGCAATCTGTTTGCCTTCTATGATAAAGTGCCCCCTTCTCTGTTCTCTTAGGGTTGAAGAAACTATACAAAGCAAAACAATTAGCAGTGTTAGGCTTCTGGGTGGCCGAGAATCATGGCATGAAGAATGAGGATGGTGGTGGCAGCAGAAGGAAGCTGTTTCTAGATTCCATTGGATGGACTTCACCTAGATGAATCTTCTTCTACACAGACGGGAACCAGAAACCAGAGTCCCAGGTTCAATCTACCATGACAGGCCTTACATGAAGGACAAACTACACATGGCATCATGATGAGCTTGTGTCAAAGCCTTCATCTTGATAGCTTAATAGAGGTCATTTTTGACAAGTCCATAAACATGGATTTAGTGTCCTGTATCTTGAACAGAAGTGCTGCTCATAAGCATCCAATTCCAGCACTACTGCTAGGAAATCCTCCTGGCAGCAAAACCTGAGCCTCACACAGACAATGTCATCTCTAGACCCCATGCCTTCCTTCGGTAGGAGGAGGAAGTCTGGGACATCTGTCTTTGAGGATAAGGAAGGAGCAAAAAGTAAACCCCTAAAGTTAAACTGGATAAGGAATAAGGATAGCAAAAAGAACTGCAAAAAAAACTCAGAAAGAATATTAGCAAACATTAGGAAAATGCAGTGGTCATGCCAATGGGCCCTGGTAGCAAGCTGCTGAGTGGGAGCCTTCTCTGAGTTGTGATACAGGCTATGGAGGAACACAAAGCAGTGATCAGAGAATGAGGGACACACAGCAACGGAGACTCCACAAGAAATGGTAACTCTTCCAGATGGCATTGAAAATTCAAGGGCTGAACATAATTTAATGCTGCAAACTGATCTGAATCCAGATCCTGAGATCCTTGCCCAAAAATACCCCAGCTGGTGTCAAACCATTTGAAAAATGGTTACAAAATTGTATGCCTTGATTTCCCAATTTATTAAATGAAAATAAGTAACCTACTTGGTATACTTTATGCTTCATTCCTTCAAATGTTCAAAGGGCTCTAAGATCTTTGGAGGGTTGACTGATATAAAAGTACAAAACATATTCTTTTTGATTACCATTTTATTGATCAAAATTTCTCCTATACTCGGAAATTCTCCCTGAATTGAAGTGACTTTTCAAAACCATACAGCAGTGTTTGACTACATGTGAAAAATAACCTGAAGACCTTTGTTCCAATTAAGATGAAGAGATGTGAAATTTATTCAAAATGCTGGATTAATATTCTTACTTTAAAAAAAAAAAATCCACAAAACTGTAAGTCTCTGTAAGATAGTAAAAACACAATAAAAACTCCCACAGAGTATAACTGCTTTTCATCTCAAATCTCTTTGGGCTTCTGATCTGGCTATAGCAGGAGATAGAAAAATGTAAAAATTTCATTTCTTGGAGAAATAACCTATTAAAAAATCTGTGTGAATTACATAAAAAGACACTTACCAAGGAATGTATGTAATCAACCTTTATTAAAGAAAGGTATGTTTTCAAAATCCAACTACATTGATAGCATTAGCAAAACCTTCCAATAATTTTGAGATGTCCCACCCTTAAGGGAAAGGGAACACCCAAAATTCATAGATGCTCATGGTCAAAAGGAACGAAAGAAGTCAGAGGGTCCACAAAAACTCACAAAGTTTTGTTAGCAAATTACATACTTGCATGGAAGTTGGCATGTTAGTCCCTGAACTTTTATATAAGTACACAACAGTGGGTTTGGATAAAGAGGTAAGATAAAAGGAAAGAGAGAAAGAAAGGGGTGAATTAAAGGAGAGGAGAGAGAAAGAAAAGACAGAAAGGGAGAAAGAGATCACCAGTCCTGGTTTCAGAATCAATCCAGCTGATGAGGTGTCCAGGGTCCTGGGGACACTGCCTGGGCTTGGTAGGGGTACCTTTTTATAGATAATTTTCCCCACCTTGGAGATACATTTCTTGTTTTCTAGGCAAATTATTTATCACATGGAGTCCATACTTTCAGGCCTTTCTAGAAATGGGTCAGAGGATTCGGGGGTCTTGGGAGGTTTTTCCCCCCTCCCAGCCCCCCCCCCCACAGTCCATGTTCACTTCTTGTCTTATTCCTGAGCTTTCACTGCACTGTGTTATGCTTATCTCCAGGAACTACAAGGACATTTGTCCTGGAAAAGAGCTGCCCTGCCTCCTCATGATCCCCTGCTCCAGCCACATCCTGTTCTTCTCACAGCATGTTTTTAGCAACAATCCTTGGTTATTACCAACAACCCTTGGCTGTTGTTACCGACAGCCCTTGGTTGGCTCCACAGCCACCTGGCTATCAGTGGTCAAGACACACAAGTTAGTCCCTTATCTTTTGGGTTTCTACAAATTTGTACATGACAACATAGTGATGTGGACACATTTCATTTCATTCTGTAATGCAAGACCTTCTGATAATGGCATAATCACTGACTGATACTTGTAAAGTAAAAATACAGTCCATTTAATAACAGAATACAACTCTCAACTTGTCCACTGGCTAGTTCATAGAAGGTAAGATTATACTATTTCTCCTGAAAGGGTTATTAATACTGAGAAACCCAGTTCTGGGGAGCTTAAATCAGATAAAACATGCAGGCTTGATATTAATTTGATATTCAGTCACACTAATATAACATACAGCAGGTTTATTCATTATTTCAAAAACTGATTTTATCGAATATGTTAAAAGAAATTTGTTAATGGCACAGATCTTTATTGATCTTCTAAGGATTTAATTGTTATGATTTAACCAAACTGGACATGGATCAGAAAAAAAAAAAAAAAAGGACATTTTTAAGTGTTATGCTAATGAAATATTTCGCTTCTGTTGAATCAGAGTTCACATACAATAATCCATTTTGCTTAAACCAGAAGAGGAGAAAATTTCAGCTTAAACTTGCTAAATTATGTAATCTTTACACCTGTTTTACATTGCAGTAACTACCACTGATTTCCTTATGTTTACGCCTATTTTATATCAACATAACAGCAAATTAAACAAGGCCCATGTAGTCTGACTTTTCTTAACCTTCCATATTCGGACAGCTAAGTTGTATGTAATCAATATGCATGCAACAGGTAAAAACTTATACTCCAGCATAAAAACTGGAGCATCTGTACTGGCAGGATTGCCAGAATGCCAGGTAGAGTCACTCAGCCCGGAGCTGTAGAAGACTAAAGCATTTCAGTTGTGCTGTTTCTATGTTAACTGATAGGTGCTGCTCAGAAAATGCTAAATGAAGTCCAGGTTTTCCCTAGGCCCTTATAATCAAGAATATCAAATCTATGCAGGAGTTCACTGTGTTTTTCTAGATAATTCAGATGAAGATCAAAAATTTCACCAAGTCTTTTACACATGAATAAATCACAGCAGTATTTGCCGAAGTATTCACAGGAGCATTAGTGTATCTTGGCTCCTTATGACTAATCGACAGACTCAAAAAGCACACAAAAATATGTGTATGGACAGGGATTTCAGTAGGTATTGCTTATACAGAGTTGTCCCACCATCATGAGCTCACCTCCTCAACCAGAACTGTTTGGAATTACTTTCACCTGAAGTCAACAATCAGAGGAAATTGTGATGACAGAAATTTCTTAAAGGTATTTACAATGTTTGTAGTGTCCTTCAAGGGGGGCACTTGCAGTTGCGATCTACATTCCCTCCTCTGGTGGGTGTTTCAATTGGATCACTCAAAGAAGAGAGTCATAAAGAAGAGTCATGAAGATGTTACTGTCTGTGCACAGTAAAAGGAGAACAAGTAATTCATGTACCACACCTTAGCCTCCTTCCTTCACTGCTGGTGTAACACTCAGGGTCTTCCATAATCTCTGGCTGTGATGACAGGATTCATGGTTTCCTGAGTTCCCAACAGCCTGCATTACCTGAGCAAGGGGTTGGGGAATTTTCTGACTTGACCGGTAGGAAAGACTGAGCAGCTAGAAACGATGCATCTCATGAGCGCATATAGGCTTTAAAGAGTTTCTTATTAGGAAGAGATGTTAAAATAAGACCTTATCTTGCTCATTTCCGATACATTTTTCTGGCTAGAGCATGCTCTAGAGCTACTAGGAAACCCCAAAGGCATGGATGACCCAGCTTTATTTAGTGCTCTGACACAGAGCGAGGAGCCCTGAAACGTTGCAGCCATTGGTTCCCAAACTTCCAGATTCACCAGATTGGTGAGGCATGGTTTGCCCTTAGGGAAGCCATGCTGACGGTCTTGGATCACCTCTTTGTATGCACCTGAACATTGTTTCCATGAGGATCTGCTCCATGATCTTCCTAGGCACAGAGGGGAGGCTCACCAGCCTGTAGTTCCTGGGTATGGTTTTCCCCCCTTTTTAAAAATTGGAGTGATGTTTCCCTTTTTCCAGTCACCAGGGAATTCACCTGACCTTTTCAAATATGCTTCCCTTGCCTCATCCTTCACCAGCAAGGTTTCCTGGGCTGTTGTGCTTAGAGAGGGGAGCAAAGGAGAATTATCTTCTCCTTGGAAGAGGATTGAGGCAAGTACCTCCAGAGAAATCTTGGCTCATCCAGTGTGATCAGACCACACATGCCCTGTGTACTTGGAGAATGGCTTAGGGAGCACCTAATAGCAGCCTTCCACTGCCTACAGGAGGTTCCAGCCGGATATAAGGGGTGGGGAGAAATCACTAAGAAGATAATTAAGCATTGGAACAAACTATCTAGAGACACTGGAGCACCTATGTCCTTGGAAATTTTCAAGACCTGACACAACAAAGCCCTGAACAATATTGTCTGAAATCCTTATTGATCTGCTTTGAGCAGCAGGTAAGACTAGAGCTCTTCCAACCCAAACAGCTCTATGAATTATCACAGAGTTTGAGCTGCCTGAGATCCAACAGGAAATGGGGGAGAAAAATTAACTCAGGATTAGCCAAGACTTCACCTCACCTTTTTCCCCTTCCTGACACATCTCCTCCCTTACCAGGCTGGGACAACAACAGGTTTAAGAGACAATAGCATTCCATCCAGGAATATCCTCTAATTTCCAGGTCTGAATGTGGAGCCATACCACCTCCTGACTGCATCTGGAGCTCTCATGACATGGATATGGATGGTGATATGGATATGGAACTCCACAGCACTCCTCCTTGCCCTGACCCTGCCTTGCACACCGTACCGAGTAATCTCAGGTACCTTGCTTGTAAGGCTGGAAGAGATGCTGATAACCAGCAGCAAGAACACCACTGTACCACAGTGTGACTCAACACATAACTAGGGACACAACTCCTCTGGGGATTTTCTGAAACAGTGGAATCCCTGAGAACCTGCCTGTGGCTATGACTTACAGGAGGGGTGCGGAAGATGACTCCATCACTGTTTGCATAAACAAGGGTGTCCGACCATTCCTCTACATACATATTCCCACTGTTGTCTTCTTGGTCATTTATTTTCAGTCTTTTATTTCACTCCCACCCTTTTCCATTGCTCCATGCCAGTTGGTTGACCCTCAGTGTCCTCTGAATATTTCTCTTTGTGAGGAAGGTTTAGGATCTTTAGTATTTCAGCATCAAATAAAATATTGTTGCTTGAGCTACACACTCAGACATTTCCCTCTCAAATTTCTAGGGTTGCATTTCCATTCTCTCTGTAAAAGAGACCTTTGGGATTAGCAAATATTGCACAACACTTATCAGTTAATTGTTATTTAAATCTCAAAAGTCTTCTAAATTTAAATCTTTTAATTGGAATCCAATGGCAGAACTTTGTGACAGTGTAAGTTAGGTAACTGGATAATAAATAAACATTAATAAATATAAAGTGACACAGAAATAAATCCTCTCAACAGGAATATGGATTCATTTCCACAACTATGAGCAGTTTATAAAACAGAGAAAACATGACTGTGTAAAACATTGAAGGAGGTATCTGCAGAGGGAAAACAAATCAGATACCTTCTGCTTTCCCAGCAAGAAGAAAGAAACTTCTGCCAGAAGCAGCAAAACGGGTGCATTAAACAGAAAGACAAAGTGAATGGCAAATGAAAATGCAAGGAAATGACTGGTTCAATAAAATAAAATTAATAAGGGCTGTGGAAAGGTTCACATTTTGTTTGACACCAAGGGTTTGACACAAGCTATTCATCTCACTGGCTTCACTGGCCCACAAACTTCCCCAAATATTTGGGGAATGATTATTAATTGCTACCTGATAAGCTAAATGCCAGATTTTTTTTTGGCTAAAGATTATCTCATATTCATGTTTTAAAAGTACACGCTGCGAGAGATAAGATTATTGTTTCGTTCCAACTTCAGTGCTGTTTTGACAGAAAAAACATACCTCTAAAAATTAGCGATCTAAAATCTCACTCCTCTTTTCACTGACTTTGAGATCTTAGAATTAAATTTACAGAGAGAGAAATATAAAAGATCTTGTGCTTGTGCTAAAGATCCCAGAGAAAGGACTAGCTATAAACAAGTGTGGATTTTAGGGGTGTGCTCCAATTACTTGGCTAATTTCTGAGGAAAGAACTGGGAGCACGGAGGAAGAACTCAGACTACAGGCAGGGACAGAATTCAGAGAGCTTGGCAAACCTCTAGGAGCAGAGAAGCTGGCAAGGAAATCTCATGTGCAGGGGACCATGCTGTAATACGGCTCAGCACAACTTATCACACTGACAAACTCTCCAAATGCCACCACAGCAAAAGGGTAAAGCCAGACCCTACAGGTATCTGTTAGGGAGGTGCAAGCAAATAGCTCAAACTGGGAAGCCACACTGATTCCTGATGCAGCACAAGCTGTTCCAGAGAATGCCTGCCATCTCTCTCCCTCCTAAGCACAAACAGCTTTTCCTCACACTTCTCAGCACCTCTTGTAGCGCCTCATAATTTAAGGTGATGTGTTGTTTGGGTTTTTTAAATTTATCCGTCCATCTGATCTGTATCAAAAGTGATGCATAATGCTTGTCCCCATCTCATCCTGCCACAGTAGGCTCTAATCTAGAGTTTTCACTTTGTCTTTAATTACAAAGCACTACATTAAAATTAGGACAAATGTGAGTGAAGTAGAATTTAATAGGGGGGGAAAAAAAGAAAAAAAAAAAGGGGAAGACCTAAATCCAAACATACCATTCTTAGAAAACTCTGTATAATATATTAGGTCCCTATTTGTTTAACCCAAACACCTCTTGGTGCCTATCAGTTTGTTTCAGTGCCTGCCTCCCTTCAGCCTGTCAGCATTCCTTTGCTTACACCCAGAGCACATTTCTAGGCCATGCTCTGTGCACACTAATGGGATTAAGCTCTTCACAAAACGCAACTGCAGTCTTTTCCCGTGTGGATACTGAGAGCAGAAAACTGTCCACGTGCTTAAGCAGCAGCAGCAGCAGCAGCAGCAGCAGCAGCAGCAGCAGCAGCCCAGGAAAGGGCTGTGCAGGGGCTCCCCATCCTGTGCCCCCGGCACAGCGCCCTGACGAGGGCATTGGTGATGGATTGGGTCTGCCAGACAGCAGGAGAAACCTGCATCTCATCTCCACTGTTAGGATGGCAGGGCGCTGCTCCAGAGCGTGTCTGCTGCTCCAGTGACTCTGCATTTCCCGTCAATCAGTCCGCAGAGATCCTGGGAACCCTGTGCAGCCCAAATACTGTGTAAGAGCACTTTTAAAAAAAAAAAACAACTTTTTTTTTTTTTTTTCACAAATGATTTGTGTTTGAGATATCAAAAATAAAGATCTCCAGCTCTGCAACTGAGTGCACACACACACAACTTCACCATTTTTGCAATTATTTACCAAGTACACCAATTTTAATCCTTCTCAAGTCAGCAGACTGTTAACATCCAAAATTTAACCATCTGAGGCAGTTTTTGCCGGTTAACTCTTTTCTCTTCATTTTCACCTTAAGAACCAACAAAATACAAACCTAAACATAAATTTCCATGCGGATGTCCCTACTTTCAAAGGCGTTCTAGACAATTTGATTTTAGCCTCTGTCTAGGAGAAGCACAAGTCCAGCAGCAGTTTGCATGCACAAGCTCTGAGTGAGCAGAAATGACCCCACATCTGTACGCCCGGTTTCCTCACCTACAGCAGAGATGACTTAGCAGAACAGCCCAGCATCCTGACACAGTATCACAGCTCCAGCCACAGAAACAAATACCCTTGTTGACTGACTGAAATGGTCCTGATTTTTCTCCCAGTCAAACCGTAACCTGTGATGGACTATTATGAGAATGGACAATGCTTGGGGCACTATCCTGATCCCTTTATAATCTAAATATTCACACTCCTCAGGAACAGCAGGAGCAAGGTCTTTGCCTGACAAACCTCACAGTTCCCTTTTAGAAAGGATGAAAGGGGGGGGAAAAATCACTTTTCTTTAAACTTATAGTGCAACAAATTTTATAACCTTGTGATATTTTTTGGCCAGAACACTGTCTGTACAGTACAGCTTGCTCTCCATACCATTCTTTCAGAGAGCATAAATAATTTATTAGGGTTTTGGTTTTTTTTAAAGACACAGTATATAAAATCATTCTCACTGGAGAAGCACTGCGTGTTACAGGATCAGGCCAAAGTAGAAAGTATATGAGCATGTTAACACAAGCCCAGAGAAAAAGACAGTTCAAGGCTGAAGTTCATGTGAGGACACTGGTTCATGTCATAAACTGTGAAACTGCAACTCCTCTAACTGATGGGTTGCAGCAAAATGATGAGTGTCTGGCCCTCTACTGCTTTTTACAAATGTGTTGATTTATCTTGCTTTGCTTCAGGTACTCTCCTGCAAAAAAACCCAGGATGAATATTACAGAAGCCTGGCAATCAGTAAATATGTATAATCTATTATGTTGTCTTCACAGTGAAAACAGAAATTCTGGGCACTTGGCATTTCTAGGGGGTTCCAATTTTTTTTTTTTTCTTCACACATGGGTAGAAATCAAATTAAGAAAATAGAACCTTCAGCTTGCTAGAATGAACACAGAGACCTGGATCATTATAAAGCCATCTTCTGTATTTCTAAATGGGACAGGTGACATTTGGTTCTCAGACATAACTGTGGCAGTGTGGTTGAACTTTGCACATGCTGCAGAAGTGTTGTCAACCTTGGATTTTCTCCTAGACAAACAACTGTACATCTGTCTCTCATATTTGAATACACATTGTATATTGTGAAATACTAAACAAAACTCAATTGGTTTAGCTCCAGGTCTCTGATCCCTCCACCACACAAAGCTATTATCCCCTGCAGACACTGTGGTTGCTGGTTTTACTGTGTTAGTGGGGACGCTTTGGTTTGAATCAGCCCCAACCACATCAGGTGATAAACACAGAATTACAAATGGTTTCAGCTCCAGGGGACTCAGTATTTACTTCAGAGCCGTAAAAACGGGTTAAATTATAAACATTCTTCTAGACAAACTGCAGCAAAATTTTCACACAAATTCTCAATTGGCCAAACATTGTTGAAGAAACTATTTAGAAGTACACCTGAATCCTGAAATAAATTTATTGGAAATATTGAAGTTTTCTTACTGTTCACTATGATGAATTCTATTATCTTTGTCCAAGCTGATACTTACCACTGTAACAAGGTGGAGGAAATCTGGGTAGGGAGAGAAAGGAAATACTTTGTGCTTACATGATTCAAATGCAAAAGAAACTCAGCTCTTTGGACGTTTGGGAACCTTGATGTGTGCGCAAAGAACAAGTGATCCAGTCTAATATTCATGTCAGCTCCCTTCCTGCACTTCGTCCCACACTCAAGAGCAATCACTTAACCAGCTGCAGAGGGTTATTTTAGTTGCACATTAATTGTGCCAGGGACAAACTCTGTATGGCTCAGAGGCTACTATTACAAAGTTTATTGGCTCCACTACAATACTGCACAATGTTAAACAGCGTTTGGTGTTGTTTCAGATCTGGAAGCAGTTTAGCCACCTTTATATAATCTGGAACATCAGCTCTACTAGCCCATACACTCCATACACTGGAACAGAGTACAAAACCAGGAAAACACAGAAATGCAACAGTTGCACCTTGAGCTTCATAAAGCCACATTAGAATCACAAAGCTTCTGCTCGGGAAGGTCCTTCTTGATCCAAGCTGATGTTAGACAGATCCACTCAAATACCCATGAGCAACACTTACTTTCTACCCAGCTCACAAGGGATCTCAAGCATTGAAAAAACAAGAGAGCAGATGCACCTGAGTGGCTCTTGGTGGAGGAAGCCTCAGGACTCAGGCAAAGCTGGTAAACTGTGCTGGATCCACAGTGACAATGCAGAACCAGGCAGGCATCTCTGTAACAGCAAATTTCAGGGTGCCCTGTGTCATTCATCCATCTGCGTGACAGCATCTTCCAGCTATCCCAGGCTCACAATATGCTGAGCAATGAAGTGTTTGAACTTCCATTACACTTTGCAGAACATGCAAAAACCTCAGTACTGGTTATGCAGTGCATGCTGAGAAATAACAATTTTATGTGGCATGATACAAAGCCATAACCACAATCTGAAATTCATCTCTTCCAAAAATCAAGGCTAGAAGTCTCACAGATGTCTGGAAAACTAGAAATCCAAGTCCCAGCAGAAATACAGGACTGACTTCCAAAGATCAGATCTAATGGCTAGATATAGTTCTTAGGAAGGTATAAATTAAAACTGACTTCCTGTGAGTCATGCTGAGAAGCACAAAAACCAACAAACATTTGAAGGTTAGCTGTGCTGAGGTACAAACCTTGCTGACACAGGTGCTGCAGTCACAGAAACACTGCTTGGCAGCAGGAGTTCAGAAAAGAGGTGCTATGGCATGGACTGAACAGGAGCTTCTGTAAACAGAACATCAAGCAATATTTCAATAGAATGTTAGAGATTCACATATATATATATACACACACAGACAAAAGGTCTATGTACCAAATTACGTATAATCCAGTGTGACTGCTCACCAGAATAATATGCCATCTCCTGTAAACAGAATCTTGCACTGAATTTAACCTTGTCCTATATACTGCATAGATAAAGAATTTCCTCTTATTTTTCATACATATAGTCCAGTCCATTTTTCATACATACAATCTGGATAGCCCATCATTTTTAATGAGAAACTTCTACACAAGCCTTTGGATAAACTACAAGGTAGAAACACTAGCCTTGCTTCATTCACTGAATATGATTTAAAATGATGAGCCAGATTTTTTTACTCACTTCTATGCAAAATAATCTACTTCTACATGATTACTTGTGATTGGAATACTATTTAACAGGACTATTGACAGACACAGTTTAGCAATGAGAATTAAATTCTTGAGCACATTAAAATCTGCTTAGATGATCTTAACCAATTATGCACTGATTAACTCTGGAGTCCCAGGCAGGTATCCAAGGCGAAAGAACACTGCAAGAATGCACAGGAAACACTGAGATGTTGCAGAATGATGTAAGATGGGAAACTTTAGGAATGATAAAAGGAGTTTAACCTTGTGGAAAAATAAAGTCTACAGGCTCCACTCTGTTTTCTTCATAGTTTCATAGTGAAGAACTGTATGCACTGAAGTGGCAAGTGACAGACACCTGATAAACTCCAGCTACACCAGCTTGGCGGTCAGGCACCAAGGGACTTGTTGCCAAACACTGTAAGCTTAAACGTCACCTCACGTACTAGCTGCACCAAACCTAAAGCACAAAGGGGTACAGCTAAAATTCTGCCCTTTTGCCAGCATATCTGAAAAGAAAAATAACACTATTGACATTTAATCTGTCAATATGCCTTGTAATTATCACCCAGATAAAGGGAGCACAAGGGATTGGTTCAGGCTCAGAATTAACAATCAAAATGACCAGAAACACTTAAGGAGGAAACTCATGCCCTGTATATAACCATGGTGTGTGCAGAAATTTCAGTCACAGAGATCTACGCAATGGTTACAGGACTCTCACAAGTGGAGGGATTAAATATCAAATTTTGCAGTAGTGATTGAAGAAGGGATATAATGTAATATCCATCTTAATTTGAGTGTCCTTTTATACTTCCTAAGACATCGTCCCAAGGACATACTTGCAGGGTAGTTTTCCTCCAAATAGAGCAGTAGACTATAATATAGACTTTATGTACATAAAATGCTGACTGGATGCTACACAGAAAATCATTTATTATCAGAAATCCCTGGGCAACAAAACATGTCCCTGGATTAATATGAATTTATTAAAGCTACCATTAGAGCTTTGTTTATTAAATTATCTGAATGAGTACCTCTAAAAATCTCTCACATGCCAAAGCAAAATGTTGGTAGATAACTACTGAAGAACCCCAACTCTATACAGAGGCTAAATGGTATCAGAAACGTTTTAGCTGGACTTGCATTTAAATTAAAAAGCATGATTTCTTGGTGTGGTTCCATCTGAAGGGAGAAGTTAAGTCCTCCCACAAACCAGTCCAACAGTCCAAAGTCAGTTTCACAGATAGCAGATGACAGATACAGCACAGGAATTGAGTATTTGAGGTTCCCAGGACTACTACTTTTCTGCCATTATAACTGTACTCCCACCATCTAGTGCTGCAAGTATTGTATTTAGTTTTTTCCAGACTTAAAATACACTCTTCTCACCAGCAAACCATGATTTAATATAGTTGTTCAGCATAGTACCATTTTCCATTAATACTCTGAAGTGCTCTAACTTTACAGTATTTCATTACAGGTACAGCTTAAGATATGTTCATATGAGCTAAATTAAACCATTATTCAAGTCATAAGATACAAGTAAGAGCCATCAGGAGGAGGAAGAAAATTCTGACAAAAATTCTATCTGAGCAAATCATCATTATTTATTCTATTGAAGGTTTGAAGATAAATCAGCAGGATTCTGTAGTGAGAAATGTCATCTTAAAAAAAATCCAAACGTCCCCTTCCACCTCCCCCCCAAAAAACAACAAAACCAAAACCAAAAAACCCAAGCCTTGTAGTATTTTTCTGACTTTTCTAATTTCTTGCTGAAGCTAAGATGAAAGACTGATCTGATAAAATTATTGTTTCTTTTTACTAATCAGATTCATATTAAAACAGACTTTCCAAAAAGAATTTAAGCTTTGTCCTTTGTGGCAGAGAAATTTCACCATGAAAAATATAAGGATGGATAACAGAGATAAAGAATGTGCTAAGGGGCAAAATTCTGATGTGATACCACAAAAGAAACTTTTGTGACAAAACATGGGAGATTTGTATATAATGTTAAACTATCCCATAATCATGTTGTCACATTGATGGGACACTCCACAAAAGGAATCTTCAGAAGGAATTAAGGAAGAGTCAAGTCCAGACAACTTCATAATAATTATATTTAAAGAGGAAAAGGTAGAGCAGCTTTCTAACTAGGAAGTACTTTTAGATAAGTTTTGCCAGTAGAAGAGAGCAGACTGAATTGTCTATGCAGCAACAAACAAGACATAAAGATAAAAAGCAGAAGAGCTACATAGAGACCCGAGACAGAAAATGGAAATTTCAGCTTTTTCGCTCTGATGGGGAAGTAAGCGTAACAAGATAACTTTGGGTCCATGAGGCTGAACAAGAAAAAGCAGACTGAAGCAGAAAATCTAAGACAAGGAATAGTTTCAAGTTCACGGGGTCTAATAGCAATGAAAGCAACTACCATTGCTACTCCAGATTTTATTGAAAACAGCACATAGACAAGCTGATAGAGGGAAGCGTACCGAAAACTCCTGATATGTATAGTCTCTTAATGTTTCCAATGGCTTCACTGACTTTTTCCTATTCCATGGGAACCCTTTCCCTCCTGAGAAAACTAATTAAAGTAGTTTCAAAGAGTCACAAGATGGGTCAGGTTGGAAGAGACCATAAGGTCATCTGGTCCAAACTCCCCGCTCAGGTAGGGTCATCCCAAAGCAGATGGTACAGGATTGTATCCAGAGGGTTCTTGAATCTCTCCAGTGAGGGAGACTCCACAGCCTCCCTGGGCAAAGTATATATATATGTATATAAAACTGGTGTTTCTCTCACATGAAATGACATAAAGCAAGAGGACACTGAGGTCAACAGGGGTTCACGGGGGTAATTAAAAGAACGTGGCTCACAGTGCAATTATGGATCCACTAGGACTATACAGAATCAGGTCAAAAATACCTAGACTCCCATTCTGGATCTTGTTCTTTGCAATTATTTTGGATGATCATAATTCTACAAACATATGACCAGTGAAACCCAACGTTTCTGAATCATCTTAATAAACAGTTATTAACTACACAATTTTTGGATTTGTATACCATCAAATGATGACTCAAGTGTTCATTCACCAATGGTTTTACAGAAAGCCTAATTAGGCATCTTTTTTACTGCACTACAGTTGCATTGTTAATATTTTTCCATACACCTAATTAAGAGAGACGACCATCTTCTCATCATGGATGATCCATTGTGCTAGAAACCACGTAAAGATTGTGAGGGAGCACTGGAACAGATTGCCCAGAGAGGCTGTGGAGCCTCCTTGCCTGGAGACATTCCAGAACCCTCTGGACACAACCCTGAGCCATGCGCTCCGGGATGACCCTGCCCGGGCAGGGAGGTGGGACCAGGTGACACACTGTGGTCCCTTCCAGCTTCACCCCTCTATTTGCTCCTTGTGCCAAAAGGATGTTCCGTGGTCTCAGAGCCATCGAACGATGGACAAACACGAGTCAAAAACCTCAAGTATTTCCTCGGATTAGAAGACCAGTTACAATTACAAGGAGTCTGAGAGAAAGCTTTCGGGAAGGAGACGTAACTTTATATTTAAATCTCTGATCTACCCCTACAGAAAAGAGGGCTGCGAAGTACTTTCTATCAAAAAGCGTCATGTTCTCCCACAAGAAACAACCGGCGCCGAGCGGCGGCAGCGGAGGTGGATGGAGATCTGGGTGCTCCAGAAGCCCGGGGCGGGGG
>VWZG01008499.1:357923-371280 GCA_013396735.1 Grallaria varia
GGCCGCCCGCCCTGCCCGGGTCGGCGGCGGGCGCAGGGCAAGGCGGCCGGGCGGGCGCTCCCCGTTCCCCCCGCTCGGGCGCTCCCCGTTCTTCCCGTTGCCCCCGCTCGCTCCCCTGTGCCGGGCGCTGCCGCCCGTCCGTGCCCGGCGGGGATGCGGGGCGCTCCGGGAGCCCGCCCGCCGCCCCAAGACACGCGTTTCCCAGCCCTCTGCTTAGGTTGTGGTCGCCGCGGTGTCACACGCGGCAGGAAGGGGGCTCGTTCGGAAATGGGGAATCGCACTGCACGGCCCTCCCTTCGTCACTTGGGGATCGTGTCCCTGATGGCGGTGGCACAGTGCGGGCGCCCTGTCACGCTCCGGCCCCCCGGTTTCTGACCCGGGAGCTCCTGGTTGCCTCACACCGGGAGTGTGCCCGGGCCGAAGTCCTGCCTCTGCGCAGCGTCACCTTCGTGTGTGTGCGGCTTCCAGAGCCCGGGCAGAGCCAGCGCGCGAGTGCCCAGCCCGGCTGTGCAGATGTGCCCCCCGTGTCCTGGGCTGGAGAACTCACTCATTTCCTTGAGCAATGTCAAAAGAGGTTGTTGTTGGCCTAAACAAAACAGCAGTAGCAGTTCTGACGGTCATTGTAAAGCATTTGGTATGTTCCAGCTCTTTGAACATTTGGCTGCTTGGGTGAGTTTCAGGGAGGAGGATACTTACAGAGAAGTTGAAAAAGCCAAAGCTATGTTGTGACCAGGTCTTGTTAGTGAGTAACTACCAAAGTACAAACCCTTCAGTGCATGCTCCCATTGCGGACTTCTTCTGTTGTGCCTTTTCCGGCTCCTCTGTGATGATAGTACTACTATTGTTATTATAATTATTATCATTATCTTTATCATTATTATTATTACTACAGGTTACGTAAAGACGCTCTTTTTGTAAAGAAAGTCTTAGCAGTTACAGTTTGTGGGAAGGTGTGTTGGAAGACAGGAAGATGCTGATGAATCTTGGAGCTGCTCAGTCAGAGCATCCTAATGCTGCCACCAGGGTTCACAAAACCACTTCCATTCAGGGCTTAATGTAGATACAGTGCTCTTTATGAGCTATGTTTAAGTGGTTGTTATCTAACTTATTCAAATATGGAAGATACGCTTTCCTTCAATGTCTGAGACTAATCACATTAAATACTGCAGGCCTGGGTTTAAACGGCATCTACTTCAAATCTAATTTGCACGCTACTTTTTCTAAATTCTCTGGGAGTGCTCAAGGACTGGTGGTCGTGCAGAGCACTGGAGTGAGAGAAAACCAGTTTGCTTCTGTTTTGTTTGCTATTTAGTAGGAAAGATGACTTGGTAACATTCCAGGAGTGGCAGAAATTTTAAAGAGGTCAAATAAAGGCCTGAGGTGGTTTTTTTTTCAGTTTAAAACTGAATTTGGATGAGGTTTTCTGCAGCAGCTAGGAGCATTTTGTATTATATTTAGAACAGTTGGAATTGTCTACTTTGCTTTGTTAGGGCTATTTAAATAGCCCTGTCTTTCTGTATGCTTTTTTCCAAATCTTAGAAACTCCAGCATCTTTGAACAATGCTTAAACAAGTAGCTGCTTTTATCTTGTTAGGTATTGCGAGCAAACATCACTTATCTTCTCCCTGGATGATACTGTCATTTCCTAATCAATGAAACACACTTTGTGAGGGTACTTTCAGTAAAATTGCACTAAAATATCTGGTAGTTTGCAACATCAAGCTTTTTACAGGAGTTACCAAACACTCTTACTAGCAATTAAAACAAAAATAAAAATTGATCTTGGAGTTTTTCCTTTTTTTTTTTTTTTGTTGTCTGAGATAGTTCTGCTGTATCCACAGCTGTAGCATCTGTGTGCAATACTGTCTGTATAAACATTCAGACTGAGAAAAAACATGAATCACAACAGGTTACATGATTATCCTGTTGCAGTAGATGCTGATCCATACAAGCTAATGTTGGTGATGAAAATCACGTGGAAATAAACAGCCTGGTATGGGGAAATACATGCAGACCACACTGCACAGCACAGCCCTAGCTTAGGCAGCTGTCCGTGAGAAAAATGTTGTGGTATCTCAGCGTCGTATCTGTCAAAACTCATTAGTTTGAGTGTTAGCTCCAGTGTCCCAGTTCTCTGTTGCTGCAGTTGGAAATTTGGGTGGAAAGACAATTCGTTACTGGTTTAGTGCCTGTACAAATTCAGAAACAAAGTAATTTGGTAGGCAGGGATTTGTCTGTTGAGAGTTAATCCAGCCTCCCCTCCCTCTGCACTGTCTGTGTGTGCATGTAGGACATTTCCTCTTAAATCATAGAGATTATCAAATACTCTGTTTCAAAATCTTAAAAGTGTGTTTGAATAACTACTGAGAATCATGCTGATTTTCTAGTATAGTTAATATTTCTAGATGGGAATAGTTCCCAGTAGGTGAACCGTGCACTGGATCCAGTCCTGAACTTCCATTATAGACTGCACCTTACTCAATTGTACAAGTGCTCCAAGATTTTGAGGCCAGGCCTCAAATGATGCAATTTCTCTCTAAACCAAATAACAAGTTAAATGTTTTTACATCAGTTATATTTTTCTTCCTGTGTACTTTGTTGCATATTCTTAAGCTTCTGCAAATCCCCCAACAGTGTAATTCCTCCTGTGTGCTGGGAATTACATGCCATCTCCTCAGAGTCTGGCCATGGGCATATGGTGTGGTGTGTGTGCAACTTGCCGATAAAAAACAGCAGCCTTTTTAATTCTTCTGACCATGAGACCCTCAACAGATTCATCAGTGCAGTGTTATATGGGGAACCTCTTTGTCTGAATGTCTAGTATTAGCCATGGCATTTGTGATAGTAAGGTTTTCTGCTAGTGACTTGGTATTACTGGAACAGGGAAGTATTTGACGTCAAATTCCTTGTTGCTAGAAAGCTGCAAGTGAGGGGATATCAGCAGGCTCCTTGAAGCTCACTGCTGTGCTGTGTGATGTCTTACTCTTGCGTGTATAGCAAGAAGTCCCTGGAATCTTGCCCCTTTGTGAAGTGAGGCTTCTGTTTGCTCCTGGCCATTCCCAAGCCAAAGGGTCGAAGCCCTGCAGTTCCTCATTTGTCGGATGTCCTTGACACACCACCTCTCCATTTTCTTTCTCTTTGATTCCCAATGCTCTGTTTATCCTGTATTTGTTTATTTCTGTGCAGTTAAGAAATCTTCCACGTTATATGTGGTCTGAAACTGTATTGAGGGGGTCAGCTTGGCAGAGCTGTGTTGTTCAGTGGGAAGACGCCCGTGACTGGCACGTACCGGGTCTGGGTTGGATGGACCAGGAGCTGCAAGCAGGGAAAGGCCATTGACTGAACCTTGTTCGCTTAAGTAATAATAGCTTATTTTGCCTTTGCCAATGAGATCTATTACTGTTACTTGGCATGTTTCGTAATTAAGCTGATAGCTATAATAAGCTGCCATGCAATTACCCCTTAGGAGGAGCTGACTTGCTATCTAGACTGTAAATGAGATCTGTTTCAGAATTAATTTCTTTCTGGATGCTTCAAGGAAACCTGAAAGATATGTTTTAACTCTCTGTGCCTTACATGTTGAATTTTAAGTATTTCTCGCTTCAAATTACTTCTTTTACTCTGCGTGGATGTAGGAGAGCACTGAATTCTGAAGCACTTCACGTGAGTGTGTGTTTATTCTAGGCTCTGACAGCCTGTATATTCTTTATTTAGAAGGCTTGAGGTATGCAAGGAAGAGACATGAGTACTCTTTAGCCTACTGATTTTGACTAGTACTTAACAACTGCAAAATATTCTTTGCAACAGCCCATACATATATTTTTTTAAATTAAAATCTTGTGATGGGGGTGTGAATGTGTTCTCTTATATCTTGTAATTCTGTCAGTGGAAAATCAGCAGAAACTTCTGGCTCAGCACTCCTTGTAAGATGCAATCTTCACTCTGTCTAGGTTCATTATCTTCCAAGTTTTGATTTGTAGTCACATGGTCCTGTTACAAACCCCAAGACATCATTACTCTACAGGAACACTGCAGCAGTACAGTACTCACACAATTTTTAAATTAATGGAAAGTAAGCCCTTCCAGAGTCATTGCAATTTTCAGTGTTGAAAAGGTAAATGTTTTTCTTTTTTCATTAAGGAACAGGAAATTTGTAGCAGCATGTGCAGTAGTACAGCTGACTAGACACAAATGTGTAAACAGTAAACATAAGGCATTTTGTCATCTTTTTTGTGATAATCTTGGATGCAAAACCGTCCTGGTTTTGACTGAAGCAGAGTCAATTTTCTTCCTAGTAGCTGGTATGGGGCTGTGTTTTGGATCTGTGCTGAAAACAATCCTGATAATTCAGGGATATTTTTTATTTTGCTGAGCAGGACTTGCAAAGACTCAAGGCCTTTTCTGCCCCACATGCCATTCCACCAGTGAGGAGGCTGGGGGTGCACAAGGAGTTGGGAGGGGACACAGGAACAGCTGACCCCAAGTGACCCAAGGGATATTCCATACCACATGACATCATGCTTAGCACATGAAACTGGGGGAAGAAGCAGGGAATGTTCAGAGTGAAGGTGCTTGTCTTCCCCAGGAGTCGTTATAAGGGCTGGAGCCCTGCTCTCCTGGGAATGGCTGAACACCTGCCTGCCTGTGGGAATTGGTGAATGAATTCCTTTTTTGCTTTGCTTATGTTCACAGGACTTTTGCTTTCCCTATTAAACTGTCTTTATCCAACCCATGAGTTTTCTCACTTTTACCCTTCCAATTCTCCCCCATCCCACCTAGGGCTGTGTGGGGCTTGGTTGCCAGTTGTGGTTAAACCACAACAAAAACACATGAAAATCTGTAGTGGTAAAAGAAGCTACTGTAAAGTGTTATTGTTTATAAGCATTGCATTTTCTCTGAGAAATTTAGAATACATTCAGTTCTAGTGCTTACACTTGACCTTATTTTTTAAATGAATGTGGACCTAGTAATTTATAGCATTTCTGGTGATAATGTGCAGCTTCTGTAGGAATTCAGTTGCTTGCATGTGCTTTCCTTGGTTTTCTTAGTTCTGACTGATCTCTTAACTTTTTTTCCCAACCTCTGGTACTCTTGTTTTTCAATACACATGTAAGAGATGGCAGATGAACTCGGATACAGAGACACTAGAAATGGTACACGGTCACCCTTCAGTCATAACCTCCGTTAGCTTATCTCTCTCATCTCATAAGAGCAGGTATCTCCAAGTATTCTCACTTTGGTTCTTAAACATTATCTTAATCTTACGCATTCTAATAAGAGGCCTGAAGTCTCTAAGGCTTTTTTCTCTGCTGTAATTTGAAGCTCATATAATCAAAATAGAAAGATTGTACTTGACTCTTGGATTTATTTTTCTTTAAACTCACGAGTGTCTTGCACTTTGCCTGCTATTGTTGGATGCCCTTTCTCTTGAGTTATTAAAGATTGATTCTTCTGACGTTTCCTCCTTTGTTCAAACAAGCTTATCATTTAACCATACTGCCTTTTAGTTTGGTTTTCATTTCCACTGTTGTGGTGTATCCCCTCTGTGGCTGGTTTGAAGCCTACAAAAGCATCCCTGTTGAATATAACTGCTAGTCCCAGTTATGTTGGGTTTTTGTCCTGAGTGGGGTCAGCACTGCCTTACAACCTCTGTTAGTTACGTCTCATCCCAGTGAGGTGTATCTGATAGAGCATTCCCTTTGCTTTAAAGTACTGTTCATCTCATTTTCGCTAACAATGTTGTTTTCCATAGAGGTTATTGGCAAACTTTGCTTTTAACTGCTCCATTGGCTCAGTCTCATAAAGGTTTAGGTGAAGCAGTATTTCAAACCATGGTGTCTTTCCACAATGTTTGCTAATAATATGTAATAACACAATTCTTGGGGATCTTGGAGGTGATTTGCAGAAATCTCCTCAGTGTAAATACCAGCAATGCCACTGCACTAAAATCATCTAACCCATTAAAGTGTATAAGGGGTGAGGATCCCCCAGATATCTCTTCCAGAATCAAGGCTTGCAATACATGGTCCACCCCTGTGCCTGGGGCCCTAATTACATGCTGCAGTCCTGCAGTGTCCTAGCCAAGTGGCCCAGCTACTTTCAGGCCATGCTGCTTCTGGCTTACCTTATACCTGTCCCTCTGAGTCTTCGTGGTTGTGGCTGTGTGGTGCCATGGATTCATTAACTGGGTTGTTCTGTACCCATTTTTGCGCTAAAGATTTTTCAAAATAGCTCCAGAAAGTTCAGAGGCTGTCTTGGTACAGGCAAGATCCTGCTGGGTAGATGTTTGGAGTTTGTTTTCTTCACTGTAGACAAGGCTTAGACGCACCTTTCTCATGATTCATGTTTGCATCTGACCCATCACCCTTCACCACTGACTAGGGGAGCACCAGGGATTAACCACCGATGGAGATTTTGGCCATGCCTGACTTCTCCACTCATGTCACATCTGGTTTTCTCATGTTTTCGAATGGTGAATTATATAGACTGAAATAACCTTTTAAAGTCATTTCACTGCGATATCTTATCCAACAAAGCTTGTTGATTATAAGAATACTTTTTTTTATGCCTAAAGTTTTCTTACCTAGATTATGAAAATGCACCATTTATCTCAGTGATCCCTGTTTTGTGATGAATAGCCATTAATTCCATTTTCTTAAAATTTAACTCTTAAAGTTTGGTGTTGTTTTTGGGATGGCTGTTCTTATGCAATTTGTGCTTCATGCCTTTTCTTGAGTGGCTACTTGACTTAGTTAAATAGAAGTAGTCCTTGTGGAAGTATTCTTTGTTTAGAGTATACCTTTATTTGGATGAAATTTAATAAGGAGCTATCACAACTGGAATAAAAGTGCTCTATTTCAGTCATAGTACATAATCTTGTAGGTAGTTGTTCCAAGGCTGTTTGTCGTATGTTTTGTAGACAAAACCTAAACCAAGCCTTTGAACTAAACATCAAAAGGCCTTTGAAGATACTTGGGAAGGTTATTTTCTTGTAAGGATCTCTTAATCCCAGTAGCAGCTTTTGTTTGGTTTTCTGTTTGGGTTTGGTTTTGTTTTTTTTTTTATTTCCTGAAGAGGAGTTTCCTATTGACTTTATGGTCATTCCTGCTTACCAAGAGCCTGTCTGTACAAGTCATGCTTCTGTCAATACCTAACTGAAAGCATAGTTTTATCAATACTGTCTCGATCTATTAAGTTACATAAAATTTAATTTCAAATACTGTACATTGTCACTGTTGTTTTTTCCGTCTTCTTTAGGATACAGAAATATGCAAAGCTTCATCTGACAACAAGGAAAGATCAGGGATTTTTTGAAACATAATTTTCATTGTCCAAGTGCCTTGTAGTGTTATGTTGGGGGTTTTTTTTGTAATAGTGGTTGGGGTTTTTTTCAGTGGCATTCTTTGTGTTTCCTGTGAACTGTTCCCACTCCTAGAGCTTGATCTTTTTTCAGGCTGTTTTTACCACCAGGCATTTCACTACATGCCAAACCTGACCACCAGATGGGTATTATTTCCCCATGCCCTAGTAGTCCAGAAATGGCAGCTAACACAATCAGCTGCTGTGACATTTTGTGGGCAGATGCTGGGTATGGTGCCCTGTCTGAGAGCCTCCAATCAAAACAGTTAGCCAGAGAAGTGGACAGGGGCTGTAGGTCCTGTGCTTTTCTTCTCACATACCTATACAACTCAGAATCAAAGAATAGTTTGGGTTGGAGGGGACCTTCAAAGGCCCTCTAGTCCAGCCCCCCTGCAATAAGCAGGGATATCTTCAACTCGATCAGGTTGCTCAGAGCCCAGTCCACGGGGATGGGTCCTCTATCACCTTTCTAGGCAACCTGTTTCAGTTTTCACCACCTTCATCACAAAAAAAAAAAAAATCTTGATTTTATTTAGTCTGAATCTACCGTCCTTTAGTTTGAAACCATCACTCCATGTCCTATTGCTACAGGCCCTGCTAAAAGGTGTGTGCACATATTTCTATTAAGGCCTCTTCAAGTAAGCAGTGGTTGTTAAGTGTGGTACTTCTAAGATCGTGTTTGTGCCTTGAAATACTAAGTCGTATTTAGAAGTGTCTCAGCTTTATAGATAAAACAGCAGCTCTATGGAATGTCAAAAGAAGTACATTGAAAATTACAGATGTAAAGTTTGCTCAGACGTAAATAGTTAATTGCCAGGGATGTGTATTTTTCACTGTTTAAATAGATTCTAATGTGTGAGGAATATAATTGAATACTACACATGTAACTTGTAAAATTAGTTCATTATCTCCTTCAAGTACTTAAAGCAACTAAATCAACAAAATGACATTTCTTCTCTTACACAAAATTTTTGTTTAGGTTTGAATGCCTAGAAATAACAATTTTCTGGATACTAGCTAGTATGTATTTTCAAGTTAAGATCTAGTTTCACGTCAGAAAAATTAGCTCTACCTGTGATTTAATGTTTCAGGAACTTCAGTGGGGTTTTTTTAGGTTGAAACTGTAAGCAAGGTAGTCAGGAGGAGCTGTGTCCCCGGGTGTGCTACGGAAAGGATAGATCTGTTAGCAGTTCACTCTGATTTCAGCTCTCAAGTTTTGTTTTGCAACCAGTGTGTGTGTGTCTGTGTGTGTCTGTGTGTCTGTGTGTGTTCATATACCCATTAGTTAGAAAGACGTCAAATGGAGCATATTTTTGCTCCATAGTAAAGAAGGGGGGTTGGGGTGTGTGTGTGTGTTTTCTTTTCTATAGGATTTTTTATTTCCCTTTAAGCGCAATGGCATCATGCAGAGAGTTTTCTGTGAGCTGGCAGTTTGATGTACTCTCTTGGAAGTTCTGCAGAGAACTAGGAAAGGACATGTTATAATTTGTGAAGTGAAACATTTATTAATAGCTAGAACTAAACCTAAAAGCCAGGTTTTGTCTTCAAGTCTAACATTGCTACTCCTAAGCATTCTGCTTTTGAGTGCCTGTGGAATTGTAACAAAATAGGTTTGTGCTCCATTAAATGCCTGTGGTGCAGTGCTTTGTTTGAAGTGAAGGCGGAAAACTTGCAATGACAGGCTTGGGTTTTATTTGGTTGGCCTTGAAAACCTCATGCAAGTAAAGACAATAGAATGATCTGAACATTGACCTTGTCATTATTCGAATGTTTCCTTGCAGCATTGGAAACACAACCATAACAGCCTTGTGCTGGTATAGGAGAACCAAAATCTTCAGTTGAGTGGTCTAGTTCATTGTCCAAACTGAGTAAAATGCTAAATTTATATGACATTTGAGGGAAAAAGGAAAACCGAAATTCTAAAATCCTTTGCGGTACAGTTTTAGCAATATACGTGTGGGAAGCCTTCAAATGTTTTGATAATGTCAGAGGTACATCTCAAAAATCAGGACAGGAAGGGAGAAGCGGTAAAACTATCCCTTTTCCAATTCCTTGTGGTATTAGGAAGAGAAGTTTTTAAGGTTATTTGGAGTAAGTAACAGCAAGAAACATGTAATGAACTCCTGCTGTAACCTGTAAACATGGGGTTTTGAAAAAAATTCAGACGTGACTTTCACACCATTTTGAGTTCTGCTCTGATGTACGACAGTGCCTTACTGAGCCATTGGAACAACTTTTCCGTATGGAATGTGGAGACTTGTTCACAGACTTTTCAACATAAGAAAACTCTTGATAGCTTCAGCTTTGGGGATTGCACTGATTTATGTATTCTGTAGTTTAAACATTGATTGTCATTATGTATTCTTTTTGTTTAATATGGCGTTACAGATTTTGCATGGAGTTTGCTTTGTACACATTAGGAGATAAAATTTTGTGGGTTTCAGTTTTTCAGTGTTTGGAGGGTACTTGTTTCAAATGCTATTATTATTCAAAGTAAATCATTGGCTAGATTTAAAATCAGGAGCTAAGAAAAGCTGTCCTAGTTGAATCCAGCATAACACTGTGTGTTTGTATGACCAGTTTTCATGTAATACACACAGGCAGCAACTTCTCATGCTTCCTTTATGTTGACTGTGAACTGTTTCACACTTGGAAAGAAGTCCATCTAGCAAACTTTGCGGGGAGGTACAAACCTTGGGTCGATTTTAGCAGCATTACTGGCAGTAACAGATTTGTAAACTGGCTTTGATGTAACCAGGGCTTGAGAGACCCACCCTGCTCATGGTGAAGGAAACCTTTGGGTGAAGGCTGTCGTCAATGCCTGCTTGAGTCTGGGTGGCTTTTATCTGAGCTATGGGATTGTAGCCTTCAAAACTTCAATCAAATGCAAGCAGGTATTTGATAGGGGGATGGAATTTTATGCTTCCTGTAGCTCCCAAAGTGTAGGAGAGCAAACACTGACCTGGCACATCGGTGTTCAGTGCTGTTCCTAAAATCCTAGCCAGTGTATTTGCCAGTTAATCAGAGCGAAGTCATCAGGGGAGGGGAAGGGCTGACCATGAAGATTACACCAGGGGAAAAGACTTGATAAAGAAGCAAAGAATGGAAGACAGTCTTTTGAACTGAAAACTGAAGGAGGCTAAAACCGTGGACATTTCCTAAATAATTGCCGTGTAGAATGTGAAAGGATAAATAATAACATTCCAGAAGAATTGGGAGTTACTCTTAAGCTTTAATGTACAAATATGATTTCTCTTGTTCTTTATAGTGATGTTTTGAGCTCTTACTCAACTTTTTCTTAATGTAGGTTACACACTACAAGCAATATCCACCTAACACAAGCAAAGTATATTCCTACTTTGAATGTCGTGAAAAGAAGACTGAAAATTCCAAATTAAGGAAAGTGAAGTATGAAGAAACTGTTTTTTATGGTTTGCAGTACATTCTGAATAAATATTTAAAAGGTAACTGTCTCAAATTCCAGTAAAACTTTACGTATAAATAATTATCTTATTTTTTTCTCAAGCCTGTAGTCTTATAGTTGAAACAATTCCAGTACACCATAAGTAGTGACATGCATAAGATTTTATATATGTGATTCTGAAAATAAGTTGTCCAGCCTTGTAAAATGGTATTAACTTCATGATTCAGACACCTCTCTACTATCTTTATTTGTGCCAATGATTTATTAAAAATGTAGAGGTATTCATGTCCCCAACTTCAGTGGGCTACATTGAAATAAATGGAAATAGAACAAGACTGTGCACAGACTCGCAAGCAGAAGATTCAGTGGAAAACATAATTTGCATTTTGAACATAAACTTCATAAGTATTTACGGGTTTGTTTACTGTGTAAACCAATAATGCTTTTAATTTTCCTTAGATTTTGGATGCCACTCAGCTTAGGTCATTGCATGTGGCAGCTACATGTGAAAATGGTTTTAATATTGCTGATTTTAAGGGTAATATCTGAAAATTCCATAGTGCTGTTTAATATTTTAGTTGCTTTTTTGCATTAGGTACAAATATCACATGTTCTGACCTGAATGCATTTGCCTTCTGCCAAGCTTTAGAAGCAAAACTTTATTCACAGGGCTTAGTTATCTTTGTCTTGAGCCAGTAAATATCTCTGCCAATTCTGCCAAAGATTGAAATTCCATTAGAACCAAAACACTTGATAATTTTATTTCTTTTGTCTTTAGCAATCTGAGGATTGTTCTCTCAGGTAGATAATTGGCCCTACAGCAGTAGCAATGTTTATTCAAATCACGTGGTTTGTCTGTTGGTTCCTATCACAAAGTGGTCAGTCAAAGATGAGTTGTAACCCTTCTCCATGGGGATTCTCCCTGGAGCAGTGTAGCTTAACCCTTGTGTCAACTTGCACTATCAACACATTCCCCTGGGAAAAGCACTACTACTAAACCTCTTGACAGATTTTTGACCATCATAAAAGAATAATAATCTTAAATTGTTCTGGGTCACCTGCAAACCACAAATATATTTTATCCTGTTGCTTTCTTAAGCATCCTAATCTATATAATAAGTGAGAGTAAAATTTGGTTTAAATGTACTGCATTGGACATGTTCTTCGTGTCTTTGTTAAAGGCAAAATGACTTTGCTGTGCCTGAACCTTTTTGTTATTAAGTTTATCAATTGATGAGCATTGATGAACATGAATTAATGAAGCTTTCATCTGTTTCTGAAACTACAGGTAAAGTGGTGACCAAAGAAAAAATCAAGGAAGCCAAAGAAGTATACAGGGAGCATTTTCAAGATGATGTCTTCAATGAAAAGGGGTGGAACTATATTCTGGAGGTAAAAAAATTTATGAAATTAGTTTGAGGTCATCATGACGGGTATCTGAATCAACTGCAGAATAAATATGAGAGTCTCTCCTTTTAATCTTGGTAGTAAAGACTGGATAAATTTAGCTTTTCATGTTTAGTGTACAGGGAGTAGCAGCTGTCAAAGAATAATCATATAATTGTAATTCCTTAGAGAAAAGTAATTTTCATCCTTTCAGATGCCAAATACGGCTTTGCAGGTAATAAGGATTTATGGCTGCCGTCAGCCAGCTCATGTAAGTGGGGGCTTGTTGGCAAGTCTCCATGTGTAATATAGCACTTCGTGGCTGCTTGCATCATTTACATTGCTTTCTGTAACTAATCATAACAATTCTTATTCTAATGCAGAAAGCATTGCAACTTCTTGGGTGTATAAATAGTTCCAGAAAATACATGTTTTGTTCAATTGTTTCCTGAATTTTTCAGAGATATGGAAGTTGAACGTTATTATGAAATACAAGGCTTGAGCACTTCTGACACACAAAACCTTCCAAATTAAGTCTTTCCACAATTATCCTCTTTCCTTTTTGTTTAAAAAGGTGTCAGACCTCAACTAATTGCAAACATCTCGTCTCTGTAAAAGCAGCAGATTCGGACTAAGAGCATTCATCAGAGCTGCTCTAATCTCTGCAGATTAATTAAATGCTAAGTTTCATTTTGGGTTCTGGTAAATGGATATTTTTAGCATATGAAAGCACATTTTTTAGTCCTTTGCATTTATTTTTCCTTGGATACCCTGGTTGTATGTGTTTTTATGGTGGCATCTGTCTATGACTATATTTGGATGTCATCTTGCCACTGGGGTGGATCTTAGGTGTGCAATTTCAACTAAATGTCTCAAATGGTAACAAGGTAAATAAGAGGGAGTTATGGAGATGTTTGTAGAGGACTTGCATCCATTTCAAGTAACTACAAGTGTGAATTCGGTCCATATTTTTGTTTAAACTACATTATACATTGTGAGCTGCTCTCATCTGTATTTCAAGTAACTTGATCCCTCCTTGAAAAAACTGAATTAATACACCTTTAATGTGCATATTTGTCCTTGCTGAGTTTCAGCATGGTTTGACAAAGTTCATTCAACTTGGTTTAGTCAAAATAATCATTCCTGTGTCCCTCCTGTATACATTGTTTATTCCTTTGTCAGATTTTG